>CM061532.1:21262885-21551991 GCA_030545055.2 Neoaliturus tenellus | reverse complement strand
ACAATACACCCCTCCCCCCCCCCCCAAGCAATAACGCACTCCCCCTTCTAATATACTTTTTTAATATATGGTACATATCTGTATATAAAAGGAGTCCCTGAACTCTCTAGTCTACTGACCTCTTAAGGTATTATTCCTTACCTAAAGACCAGCCAAAATATCATATTTCAAATTGCCAAAACTCCATAGTTGTCCAACATTGTCGGCGCATCCTGATGTAATTTGCTGAAGATTTAGACCAAATCAATGTATCTAAAACCAAGGTAGGTGACACCAACAGCTGACTGAAGTGGTTCTGCGCCTCTGACGTCATGTTGTTTATTTGACGCATGAGTGATTTGCTTTGAATAGTTTAAGTGCTGCACCTTTGACGTCATTGATTTTGTTATTATTTTTGTTGATGCCACCTACCTCCCTCTCATTCTAGATTCCTTGTACCAAATTATCTCATTTAATAGTGCAGTTTTCAATTTATATAATTAGTTTGTTACCTTGCTGTGTTTTACTGAAGTATTAAAAATTAAAATACTTTCTTTTAGGCCCGTTAGAAATACATTTTATATCCCGCCCCCCCCCCCCTTAGCTAGCAAAGGGACTTATTTTCCTAACTCCCCCCCCCCCCACCAAAAAAAATGTTGAAGGCGCAACTTGCACCATGACCTCCCCTGTGAAAATGTGAATTACATATTGTGAAGATGTGAATTACATATTGCGAAACGTCGTGAATTTTGTTTACTAATCAGTGATGGAAAATGTCCGCAACAATTTACTAAACAATAATATATTGTGAGGAATGTTATTCAAAATAGTAAATGGTTTAGGCCTATTACAATTTTGATTACGGTGTTGTGATAAATGTTGTCTGATTTTCAAAGTGGGACTTGACACATAATAGAAAAATGTGATTTACAATAATAGATAGGGCCTAGCAAGAATAGGGTTTTCTTCCTGGCAGGTCCTAGAATGGGGGTTAAAACGTAGGAATAAGAATGCATATTATTAATGTGGAACATTACTACTTAGCTCTAGTTTGCTCAATTTATGACTGTAGTTTTAATCTCTATCTCTAATCAGCCATGTAGTTTTGTTATGTAATTCAACAGAACACCTGTAGCCAAATTAATTGTAGAATAACGATTATAATTATCCATTGTGAAACACAGATCCACTAGAACTTTAAGATCAAATGCTTCAAAAACAAAAAAGTTTGCTAGCATTTAAATTTAAATGAAATAAATTTAAGCCTCTGAGAATATTATTTTCTAATTCGGATTGTACTGAGGTCTTATTGTATTGTTAAATCAAATTGACTGAATTGAAATATTTCTTCTTCAAAATAAGAGATGTATTTGTGTACTGTTTTAGTGTTCAAAATATTAGTTTGAGAAAAAAGGACTTGAGAAATCCTTTTCATCCTAGATATTCCACAAATTATTTAGGATACCGGTACCGGTACTCACAATTAAGAACAAAACATGACAAGCCCTAAATATTAGTTTTTCGTAATACAGTGGAACCTTGATGTATTGAAACTCAATATATCAAAATCCTCCATGTAACGAAGTTTCTTATCCCCTTGAACCTGCCTATCGATCTAGTTATTTCTATCTCAATATAGACGGATTAATCAGGATGACCTCAATATTACAAAATACGCCTATGCAAACCCCTAACCACCTCTACATATCTACTACAAAAAAAGAACAACAAATTGAATCATTGAATTCATCCATTTTCTTTTGTGTTGCAATCTGTTGCTCTACAGGCCTTGCCTTTTGCCATGCCTTGTGTTCGCAGCGCTCTTCTTATCGAGATTGCAGTTAACTTACTGTGTTAATGGTGTTCATTCGTACAAAAAAGTGTTGGTTATGCAGCCCTCAGCATTTTGTTAACACGTTTGCTGCTGCCATCTCCGATCGAAGACGGGCCCAAGGGCTACTTGGATGAGTCCGTCGCCGATCGGAGACGTTCTGCAGTTCTATTCAGAAATGTTTGGCTCTCCACCAGCGTTGTACGAAACACTCAGCTGAGAGTTGGCGAATCTAGGGGACACATGTAGAATGTCAGTTTTCGCTTGTGTAAGGTTACCCGCCATTTTTGTCATAGTGGTGCATGTGAGTGTATAACCAGTGTTGGGGAAGCTACTTTTTAAAAGTAGCTAGCTACAGCTACAGCTACTTTTCCAAAAAAGTAGCTTAGCTACATTTTCAAAAAAGTAGCTAGCTACAGCTACAGCTACTTTTCCAAAAAAGTAGCTTAGCTACATTTTCAAAAAAGTAGCTAGCTACAGCTACAGCTACAATTAAAAAGTAGCTCCCTACAATTTAAGCTACTTTCGCAATCTGGTCCTGTTATTCTCTTGTGATGTATGACCACCCAATTTTCCCCCTTAAAAGTAAAATCAAGTTTTTTTTTAAATATAGGCCTATACCTTTTATTGGTATTGTGTTTAGACATATTTTCATTTTAATATAATAATTTGTAACTTTTATGGAGCCTAGATAATGTAAACAGAATAGTTGTATGAAAATATAAAATGCCGAATAAGACTTACATCAAAGACGTAAACAACAATATATATATATACCCATTTTTTTTAACAATATATATATATACCGTTATTAATATATATATATATATATATTAATACGCAAGCATGTTTCATTTCCTCCTTTTTTCTCAGCTCGTATGCATCGTAGGAGAAATCCGAGCATACCATTAGAGAGGTATAATCCTGTAGATGAGCAGAATCACATTCTAATTCACGTCGGACATCAGGGCTATGCCCCACAGGCTTTCAAAGTTCCAATGTTAATCTTATGGAGGAAGGAGAATTGATTGAATTGTTAGACAGCTGCTGTAAAAACAACTGCTAGAATAAGAGGAAGAACAGATGTTTCAGCAATAGAATGTTTTTAAACTTCTTGGGTCCAGATCAACTGAAATTTTGATCGAATTTCGATCAGGAGGCGATCTCTAGTATATATTAATACGCAAGCATGTTTCATTTCCTCCTTTTTTCTCAGCTTGTGTGCATCGTAGGATAAATCCGCGCATACCGTTAGAAAGGTATAGTCCTGTAGATGAGCAGAATCACATTCTAATTCTCATAAGACTCCAGGGCTATGCCCCACAGGCTTTCAAAGTTCAAATGTTAATCTTATGGAGAAAGGAGAATTGAATGAATCATTAAACAGCTGCTGTAAAAACAACTACTAGAAAATTATGAAGAACAGATGTTTTAGTTCTAAAATGTTTTTAAGCTTCTTTGGTCCGGATCAACTGAAATTTTGATCGAATTTCGATCAGGAGGCGATCTCTAGTATATATATAATACGTGATGCCCTTTTTTTGTTAACAATACTCCTCCCTTATTTCTGGACCAATTTTAAAGTTTTAGGTGTCAAAAGATTGGTATCAGTTCGTAGTTTTGCAATAAGGTTTTAGATTTTTGATATTTTAATTCAGAAGCTCACGGGAAGCCCTCAAAATTCATTTTTCGTCCATAAGATTAACATAGGGAACAATTTATATTGAATTGCTAAGTAAAACAGCTGTTGATAGTTAAACAAACAAACACATGGGTTAAAAGCTGAATAGAAGCAAATTGAACTGGTACTAAAACATAAACACAATTTCATACTTTAATACGAGGAGTGTCTAATCTGAGGTTTTAACCTTTTCTTAAAATGTAGCAGGTAGATTTTGCTTGAAAGTTTAATTTACGCGTATTTGGGCACAAAAATAAGTTTTGTAACTTAACCCTGGAAAAATTCATTTTTGTTTACAAAAACAATTATGGAAATTGAAATTTTTAACATGGGTTTTATTGGTTGTCCGACTGGTATTTAAACAATAATGAAAAGTAACAAATATTAAAATAGAACACTAAATTTGTGTGCATTGGTTTTCAAACTGCTGTAAACTATAAGGAAAAGGGATAGTTGGTTGTAAGTGTAATAGCCTTTTTATTTACTAAATCACTAATTTACAGCATAAAAATGTTTTATGCAGAACGCTACACATATTAAAAAACTGTGTAAAAGACAACATTTAAAATTTTTTTACCACCAGTATAGAAAACAGGCTTATTACAAAAATGGTTTTTATAAAGAGAAATTTTAACCAAAATAAAAATGCCACTAAAAACAAAATGGACCACACCAACAAAGATGTAGATTCTCTTAATTTTTGTGATTTCTTTATTTAAATTTTGTAATGTCATGGAAAGTTAAGTTAAAGAGGATTTAGGCATAAATAGTAATGTGGACTCATTCACTATGTCATTGACTACCTCATACAGTAGTACTATGAAAACAGCCGCCGTGAGTGCTGCATAACTCATACAGGACCGGGGAGTAATGAAATGTTGATTTTTATTCTGTTGTCATTTACGTTTTATGTTTGATGAACTATGTGGATCCAACATCTGTGAATTTATTCTAAATTTTGTAGGAGGGTTTAAACAAAGGCCCTAAGACATATCGAAAAAAAACAACTACGTAATCTTAGCTAATTTAGACCTAAAAGAACGGGCACCACATTTCAACACTATCACATTGGGAAGTTGGAGAATTGGTAATGAAGTTCGATCGATGAAACACCAATAATGTTCTTTCTGATTTTCACTATAGTGAAATTTTTTAAAGTATTACGATGAAGCAAAGTTTGATCACCAGGTACCCTAATAAATGCAGCGCATTGCGCTGCACAGGCCCCCTAGTTTATTAAGTTATCTGCACAAGTTTATAACATTTTTCTTAGACCGGCCACGGTAGGTAAACACGTAAACACATAAACATGTAAACACATATGTACGTAAACACATACGTACGTACATACATACATGTACGTACATACGTAAACACATATGTAAACACGTAAACACAATTATTATGTTTTATTGAAACCAAATTAGCGAGTAAAGTAGCTCAATAATCCGCTACAACTACTCTAAAAATGTAGCTCGCTACAGCTACAAGCTACTTATTTTCAAAAGTAGTGGAGCTACACTGACGCTACTAAAAAAGTAGCGACGCTACAGTAGCGCGCTACAAGTAGCGCGCTACTCCCCAACACTGTGTATAACTGTGTACAATGGAAGGTGTACCTATTTCAAAACACTCATGCCATTAAACAAAGAACTCAATTGATAATATCACAAAAATTTTAGCTTGTAGGATAAAACTGAGACAACTCACGCGACAGTGGGGATGTTTCTTCTTCAGCGGATACAGCATTGTTCTTGCACTGAGATCCCTGGAATCCCTGACAGCGTCCAGCAGAACAGTGAGTTCCAGGTTTGAGCCACAAGCTGCAAGCTTCTCATCCAGAACTTCCACCTAATGAGAATACAAAGTTACTTTATAGCCAACCCGGACAAAATAACCAATTTGTGGGCCAAAGAGGGACACTAACTAGGTTTATCTAAGCTTAGCCTACTCCACAGTTTGACCTGACCATAGAATCTCTGCTATCATTGCATAACCTGACAATTACTAATACATACCTATTTGTAACTATGTCAACAGCAAATAAAATTACTGATTTCTTGATTACTTGAAAACGTATTGCCATAAATAAATAAATTCAATTAAGTGACTGGTCTTACCAGCTTCTGTTCCAACGAACTCATGCCGATGTACAAAGCTGCCAGTGTTATCCGGCGATTGGCAGAGAGACATTCTGCAATTATGGCAGAGTAAAACTGCTCTGGACTGAACAGCACTTTCACCTGTACAGAAAAAAATAAAATAAAATGAACCATAAAATTTGTCAGTATATATTTTTTCCACATAAAAAAATTAATGAACAATCAAAAATAGAACATTAAAACCGTCAATAATAGAACATACCGTGTATTGTTAGATGTCACCATCTATCATTATCGTATTATGTTATATGTTTAAATTTATTTGTATGTACGTAAATTTGTATTATGAGTGGTATTTTGCTTTTCACAAACGACACTAGGCCTACCCTATTTTCTAGCCATGTCAATCTGCAAACATCTGTAACTGCAACTAGAGAACCTTTTAATGTTGCATCTCAGTGGTTCTTGGAAAACAATCAAGCAATTTTTCATGCTTTTTCACTAATTTTTTTGTACTTCTACGAAAATATTTATAATAGGGTAGCCTCAGTAACTTAACTGCTGCTAAATATGAATTAAGAAGGTATTTTTTACCTGTATTGAGGGAATATGTGTTATATGCATATTTCCATAAACCATTAGTATAAACATCACTGTCCATTAAAGTGAAAAAATGGTTCATGGTTAGATTATTAAAATATATTTCTTACCTCAATTTCAATGATTAGATTGTTTTGATCGAACAATTTTAATCCCAAAATCGAGATTTCACATTTGATAACATAACGATGGAGTAGTAATATATGACGAAGTTTCGCTAATTTTAATATTCCTTGAGTAGATACATGCACTACGGTACCCGGAGTGGACTTCGTATGTCTTCTACAGCATGACGTACCATAACTTAGGTGTGTTTGAAACCAATGGTGGCGTGATATTGCGCCATAATTTGAATGAAGTACAATTGACATGATAGGTAAATCAGTGAATAGGCCTACTGCTTTACATGCAGTTTTAGCGAATTTCACTATAGAGAATAGGCCTACGCTAAATTTTACGGTAGTAACCATGGTAAGACCCAAGCACGGGACCATTTTACTTTTTCATTTCGAGGACCCCAGAAGCCAAAAACACCATTCTTTCATATTCATATTATGTGTATAACTTCTAGCCTATAGCCTATAGAGCTTGATTTTTACATGTGTTCTTATGGGATTAGCGTACGTACCATAGGACATATTTCGTTTTATTTGACATAAAATTTATACAAATGTTTCTTGGCTATAGTCTATTAAGTTTAATTAGGGCCTATATATTTTTTAGTTCTCCATAAAATTCTAAACAATAGGTATATATATATCACTTATATCTTGGAATTTTGATTACCGTATGTGTTTCTAAAATTATTTTAGGGGAGAATAATTTTTAACCTGTATGTATCAGCTACAAAACCCACCTGATCACCATGAACAGAAAAACCGATAGCTTCTTTCTGAAGAAATCCCAGATCAATAGGCAAGTTTCCATGCTGTGGATCAACACCCATGATGAAAATTGTAATTCACAGTTATGCTACAAGACACTTTGCACTTATAGGCCTATGTTCCAAACAATTACCTAACAACTTGGATTGAGACACTTAACCTATGAAAATAAGTCTTGACTTAGTTGTGGTGCAACTAACAGAAGTCTTAGGTTGCATCATTTAGAACTGGAATTACAGTATGTATGATCAGAATATTCAGACATGCCCTTTTATGTTTCCAAAATATCTTTAATTGTTATTTTCTTCATTAAAAATGTTTATTGTTCAGTTCTCTAATACGTAGGCTATTAATGTTTTTACGTTTAACCTAAGACGATTTACAATTAATTTTACTTTGCAGGGTAAAATTGTAAAACCAGTAGGCTACTAAAGTATTTCTATTGTTACTTCTTGGAAATAAATTGTGGGAACCTAGATGTAAGCAATAAATAATTCACTTAATTATCTGGCTAAGTCCTTGTTAATGTTAATACAAACATCCTGAATTTATGTTCAAATATTTTAAAACAAAACACTAACAACTAAAAAAAAACTTCAAATCAAAAAACTTCCCGGCACACAAGATCCTAACCAAAAAAATTGACACTGACTCACTGACTGTCTAGTCTAGTCTGACAGCCTGGCTTGACCTTGAACTCTGTCCGGCCGACTCTGTCGTCACCGTCAGTCAAGGTCTGTAAAGGAAGAAGCATAACTTCTTCCAAGGTCAGCCGTATAGCTTTTTTTGTGTTCCGGATATGAAGCGTCTAAACTAAAACGGAAGTCAAGTTACGTTATAATATTTACCATTACACAGCTGATTAAGAAAAAGAATGAAGCAGTCTTGCCACGGGTACGATATTTATCGTAACAACGCCAAATTACTCTACTTTAAATTTGGATTATTAGTTGATAACAAACCATTAGGTAATGACCAAATTACAAATTATCAATCAAGGTAAATCTAAAACCATAAATTCTACCCTATTTTGCTTTGAAATTCCTTATTTTAGTAATTGTTGAGACAAAAAATTCCCAACGCACACGAGAACGATTTTTTTTTGCTGTTTTGTTGGCAACACTTGCCGGTACGTGACATCCTTGGATGTCGCAGAAAGTGACACCATTGCTCTTATGGGATGCGGCTCTCCTGGCCCTGGCCTATAGTCTCCTTGACCGTCAGTCACATCAGAGAATAACAAAAAGCAAAAAGGCAAGGGTAAACCAAACCCATCAAGTTGAGCATTGGCAATGAACTGAAATTTCAAAACATAACAACATGCAATCCAGCTGGCTTACAACCATACAACACAAGGTGACTGTAGGCCAGGGCTACTTGTGCGTTAGCTCCACGTCCACATGTGGAGCCAGCAAGGTATACACATCGTATGGCTGTCATAGCCAGCCACCATCTTAAAGATAATAATAATAAAATAAATAAAAGATGTTCTTCAGTACAAAGCACCTGCGTCAATACATTTAAAATAAAACAAACTAAAATAAACATTAAAGATCTCTCTAAAAAGCTAAATCCAGGGCGCTAAGCCATTGCAGCCCATCTTCAGCCAGCAAGGTGATGGACAATCTTAGTCCTTGTTCTCACCTTGGCTCCTGTTTCTTTTGTAGGTGGCTTTTGAATGTCAGGGACCGATCTAAAGTGACCCCCAGGTACTGAACAGGGTGACCACTGTTCTTTAACTCAACACCGTCAAATACAATTTTAAGCTTTTTGAGGGTCCTATTGTTCAAGTGGAAGCAAGAAACCTCGTTTTTTTTTTAATTAGCTTCCAGGCTTAAAGTATTCACCGACGGTCGTGAGGCCATTTGTTAGTGTTTCCTTAGCTTGTTGGAATTCCTGGTGCTGATAAGCCAGAGCTATATCTGCGTAAACGAACTTTGAGGAGCGAGTGTCAGGAATGTCGGCTGTATACACATTAAACAGCAGTGGGGCGATCAGGTGATCACTGACCGCTGTGGCAGGCCATCCTTTAGTTGCCTAAAAGTACTTTCGTTGGGTCCCAAATATACTTTAATCGTCCTTTTGGAATGCATTGAGTTAAGTTGAAGAGACGTAACAGGAAAAGGGCAAGTAATCAAGTCGTAAAATTTAATAAGAAGGATTTTTCTCCAGAGAGTTTCATAAGCTGCAGTAAGGCTTCGTCTACACGGGCGTTTTTATTTTATTTTATTTTTGTTATTTTACATACCAACGGACAAACTCCATTTTTGCATTTACAACAAACAAGATGGAATGATGGAAAATTTCTTACTATTAACAGTGACACTAGTATTACAACTCTGATCTTAAAGAATATACATTTGTACATATAACATAATACATAATATGAGTGAGCAGATAGTAACAATACTAATGTAAATGTAACAATATACAATAATAGACACATACAATAATATACAAGATAACACTAAGTTTTACAGGAGAATTAATGTGAGCTTTAATGTACAATTATATACAGTAGTGAGGATAAGTACAATTCAAATATTGTTTAAATATTTTTTCCAGCACAACAGCCAATGAAAGTCTCTGAAATCTGCATTGCCAAATTAAGGACTACTTTGAAGCTTCCTCTTCATCGAAGCTACACTGTCCATGAAGAAATCGACAGTCTCCGACACGCTGTTGCCTGCCCTTTGCATGCGGAAGAGTGCGGCATTCATCTCGTAGTTCGTGCGGTGATGCTGTCTAACAAACAAGTCTCTTGACCGGGTACGTAGAGGAGTTCGGAACTGAATCTGCTGAAGAATATCTGGGCAGTCGAGTGTACCATTTAAGAGTTTGTGTAATACAACGAGATCAGCAATGTGTCTCCTGGTTTCCAAGTGCTGAAGACCCAGTTCACGATAGATGTCATCAATCGGGACTTGGCGGTACAAGTAGCCATTCCTCGCGCCAACCATCCTGGCGAACCTGCGCTGCACTCCCTCCAACTCATCGCAGAGATAACGTTGATGTGGGCTCCACACTGTTGACCCATATTCAAGCAACTGCCTGACCAATGCACAGTACAACGTTTTAAGTGCAGTCAAATTGGTGAGGTTTCTTGAAAATCGAAGAACGAAACCGAGCATTCTGTTCGCCTTCCTGCAGATGGCAGCAACCTGAGCTTCAGGATTCAAAGAAGAGGTCCAAATAACTCCCAGGTCTCGTATCTCCGTAACTCTGGAAAGCTCTTCTCCTCGAACACTGTAGTTGAAGACCAGAGGGTTGTTGCAACGATGGAAGGTAATTACTTGACATTTCCCAATGTTAAGTTTCATGTTGTTGGTCAAGCACCATTGGTCCAAGGAATCCAAACTGTGCTGGATTTTCAGGCAATCCTCCTCTTCTGAGACAGCTGAAAAGAGTTTGACGTCGTCAGCAAACAGTAAAGATTCCGTCACAATGGTCTTGGGCAGATCATTTACAAACAGGGAAAAAAGTGAAGGCCCAAGAAGAGATCCCTGCGGCACCCCTGAGGAGGAAACAAATTCTGAGGACAGTGCGCCTGCAAATCTTACATATAGGCGCCTATCTGAGAGATAGCTAGCCAACCAACGCACCGAGGGGGGGTATCAAATCCCAGGCTGACAAGTTTTTTGAGGAGAAGGGCATGGTCCACTTTGTCGAACGCCTTTGAGAAGTCCAGATAAACTGCGTCCAACTGGCGATTTGATATGAAAGCCTCATGTATTCTAGTTTGGAAAGCTATTAAGTTCGAGACGGTGGAACGACCTGCTACAAACCCATGCTGGCGAGGAGAGATGATGCTGGCTACTTTGTGCTTGATACGGTCCAAAAAGAGTTCCTCAAAAACTTTGGACATCGCAGAGAGGATAGAGATGGGTCTATAGTTAGAGAGAGTATTTTGCAGTCCAGACTTGTGTATGGGTACAATAAAAGCTTTCTTCGAGGCATCAGGGAAGACTCCAACGGCTAATGACGAATTGAAGAGTCTGCATATCGGCTCCGCTAGAATGTTCTACTGTACTTCAGAACATTAGGCGGGATTTCATCCGGACCCCAGCCTTTGGTCTCGTCAAGTTTTGCAAGCTTTGCCAAGACATCAGCAGGGCTGATAAGCATGTTAGATGAATTGCCAAGCCTGTCAAAATAGTCAGGTGTGAAGTCCTGAGAAGATCTGGTAAAGACAGAGGAAAAATACTCTCGAAAATACTCACACATACATCTCCTGAGGTTCCGTGATAGTACGGCCATCATGAACAATATTTGGGGACACGGAGGATGTTTTTCTCTGTGCATTGACGAAACTCCAAAAGTATCGAAGATTGTTGGGGATGCCTGCTTCGATTCTAGCCAAATACTGGTTAAAATCTCTTTTGACTGCGACCTTGCATGATGCTCTAGCATTGGAGAAGCGTAAATAGTTCGAAGCAGATGGTGCTTGTTTATAACGCTTATGCAGCACCTTTTTTGAGATAATTAGGTTCTTTAAATCAGGAGAAAACCACCTTGGAAATGGAGAAACCCCTGTTCTCCTCATAGGTGAATGATTCTTGACGGTATTGGCAATGACTGAGAGAAATTAATTTATCAGTTGCTTTGTTCAGATCGGGTTCATTCAAACAGATGGTGAAATCCAGCTCAGAAAGAGAATTATGCGTATCAGATAAATTACATCGTTTAAGGTCATACACATAATTTTTATGGACTCCAGGGTTCACTAGGGTGTTCAGGCGCACACTAAAAGACAGCGGAGGGTGGTGTCTTTCTTCTACTGGCAGTAGGGCATCAATCTCGCGTTGAAACTTGATCTTCTCATTGGATGTGAAGACCAAGTCAAGTATCACACCTCTGCTGTTTTGGATGCGGTTTTTCTGGTGAAGATCAAACATTTCGATAGTTGAGAACATTGCTCTTGACGCAGGATTGTGAGGATTTAACAAAGGTCGATCCCAATCAACGTTTGGAATATTGAAGTCTCCGATTATGAAAATTTCATCAAATTGGCGACCAGAGCACATTACTGCTTCAAATGACTGAAGAAAACTGTTATATTTATCTACTTGTTGATGAGGGGGGATGTAACAAACCAATTGTAAGGGGGGATGTTTTTATACGCGCCGTTCCGACGCGACAAAAAACCCGCATCCACTGGTTTTATGGAAGTCTATACGAGCGACTTTGTTGCGCGTGTTTTTGAATTTAGAATCTCGTATACCATAGTCGCACTCATTTATGTCGCGTCGGAATGGTGTGTCAAAACGCCCGTATAGACGGGGCCAGAGATCGAAGAAAGCAACGGAGGTTTTCAGTCTCCGCAATGATAAGTCAACAAGATTGTGATAAGAAAACATGCAATGATAAATCAAGATATTTGCGCAAAATATTGGCTCAATCCATCCGACATT
Organism: Neoaliturus tenellus; assembly: GCA_030545055.2. Classification (NCBI taxonomy): domain Eukaryota; kingdom Metazoa; phylum Arthropoda; class Insecta; order Hemiptera; family Cicadellidae; genus Neoaliturus; species Neoaliturus tenellus. The sequence continues at coordinate 21,539,503 of CM061532.1, read as the reverse complement.
TTGTCGGTAATTACCAATCAGGTAATTACGTAATCGGCGATTACGCAATCAGTAACAAGTAAAACTATATATGTTATCACGCTTAATCTAAACGCTTAAACGAAAGCGGCGGGGTATCATAGTAGCTACGCACGTAGCAACTACAAAGTGAAAATAAACGTAGCAACTAAAACTGGATGTTCTCATAGCAACTACGAAAAGGTGGGAAAAATGAAAATTTAAATATTCGATTAGCGCCTACAAAATTATTAAAATTTCTCGTTGGTGCCTACGATATCGCAGCCGCTAAAGTGTAGTTGCTAGTAGACTATTTCGTTTTTACGTAGTTGTTGTTAGATTTCTTGAATTCTCGATAGCACCGAACATCTCAGTTTCTCGATAGCGCCTACAATAATGAACGGTAGGTAAAAGAACGAATCTTTAATGGTTCGTTCATTATCTTTACATTCCTTCTAGAGAGCAACAGCTCACTGAGTGTTGCCAGTTGTGGAGGATTTCTACCAAATAATAGGGAATGTTTCTGGGTGTTGGAGATTTTACTAATTAGAAAGGGAGTTATTAAGGGGAAACCCCATCTCTTGGCAACCCTGCTGGTTGCAGATGTCATGGCAGGGAAGTCGTTCGAAGTTCAAAAGAGCTGCTCTGTAAAAGAGCTGTTCACTCCGAACGACTCTGTAGGCGCTGTGTTACAAATTCAATTTTAGTGGCTATGTAGAGTAGTTGCTAATCGAGATATACAGAAATTTGTCGGACCTAAAAGCTTTTTTCACTTTTAGTTGCTACAATTTAAATATATTTTACAAATCTAACAGTCAAAATCAATGTTCTAAAATGTATAGGTTATATTCTCGTTAACGCCTACACAAATTTGAAATGTTCTACCAGCGCCTACAAGTGTAGGCGCTAATTCACACTGTCATTTTAGTACCTATGTCAACATTCAAATTGTAGTTGCTATGAGCGTAGCTATTATATTCAATGCTATTACGAGACCCCACGAACGAAAGCGAGATGACGTGAAGCACGGCCATCTCTTGTACTAGAGATGGCCGTGCGTGAAGTTGTTAAGTGGACCACTTAATCTTGTTTTTACTCTATGTTTTTGAAATGTCAAATCCTTTGGTGTGTGTGTGGAAAAATGGCTGCGTCCGCTGTCAAGTGTTGAGATGAACACGTATTGTTGTGATTAGTCTGCATTGTTAGTTTCAACTTTAGTTTCGTCTAGTTTCTTCACTACAATGGAGGAAACAACTTTTTTAATATTACTTTCTTTTGTTATGTTAGTTGGAAGTTATTTTGCAGGGTCTATACCTTTAGTCATGACCCTATCAGAGGTAAGGTTATATTTACACTTCCCAATTAATTGAACTATTTAGCCAGCATTAATAAATTCATATTCTAAAACCTTTTCTTTAATTTTATAGACCTATTTAAATAATAAAACCCATATTTTTTCATGTTTACAAGCTGTTTACCTAGGCTAGAAGTTTTACTGTAGTACTACTAAGTTCTTGGTGTCCCATAGACCTAGACCATAAGTTATCTATTTATTTTATTTATTTATTTATTTGTACACCAACGGATTAAAAAGCCATTTTTACAGAGTAAGGATAAATATAAGCAATTCTCAAAATGGACAATAGTTAACATATGCTAACGTAAATGGCTAATATTGATAATAGCCTAAATAGAAAACAACTAGATATAGTAACTGGCAGTACAAAATGTATGGTCACAAATAGTATGGTCATGAGACCCGTCATTAACCCTCGAGAGGACGCTAAGCGGAGGAATCCTCCGGGTCAATATTTTTTGTTGTGGGAATTATATATCTTGGGGTTGACAGCACTGTACTTTTGTGTAGCTGTCGCCCCCCTCCTCACCCAGCATTTGACCTACCTTTATCCCGCTTTTAGCGACCAGGGTCAGTTTGGCGAGCGCTGTCCTGAGGTGCTGAACGATTCCTCCATGAGTGTTCTTGTGTGTTTTCTGAACCGGTGGAAGAGTCTGTGTGCGATCGTTTTTTATTTGGTTATTTGTAATTGTTTAGGCTACAATTGCCATTTTAGATTTGTTTTTATTTGAAGTCACTAATAATTTTTCTATGTATAATTATTTGAATTGATTGTAGTATCATTGTTATAGTATTTAATTTATGGTTACCATAATGCAGGGAAACCTCATAAGTTTAGTAATTTTTTATATATTCTGATAGTTGAGTTTCTTACAAAAGCTTTTTTATTTGTACTTTAAAACGTTATTTTTACTACCTGTATTTTTATACTATTTTACAAAACTGTTAGGCCTATTAAAAAATATTAAGTTTGAAGTAAAAAAAGTGAAACATGTTTTGTATAATCCATAATAGTTATAATAATTACATTTGTTAAAATAACTTTGCCATTCTTGCTCAGTTTTGCAGGGATATAGTTTGAAATCTATTTTATAATCATTTTCTGTTTTTATTTCAAACAATAAAAGTAGGTAGGCCTATTTAGAGTACATTTTGTGCATTTATTTGAACCCGGGAGGTAACCTACTTGAGCGAGAGACGGCGTTTTAAATTTCAAGCGACCTCTCGAGGGTTAAATATTTTTTTGCAGTTCAGGTCAAACCAGGTCATTAGGTCAGGGCAGGATAGGTAAGGAAAGGGGGAAGTTCATAATAACAATTTTGGATCAGATACAGTAGGTATTTAGCTTAGCTTTGAAAGATCCTAACCCAGAAGCTTTTCTTAACTCTAGTGGTAAGGTTGAAAAAAAAACTTAAGGCCTATATAATCTGGTTTGTCATCTGAGCAGAAATTAAGTTAATTGCCCTTTGAGTCTAAATGTGAAGTTGTCAAAAGGCCTGCCAGATTTTGGCATTAAACCTGGCTAAGTCATCCTTTTAACCATTTGGAAAGGCTACTTACTGCCTTCTTACTCCCTGAGAGTGGGAGTATCTTCAATTTAATTTGAGACACGGGTGCAGTTTCATAACTGGGCTACGATACTTTCGAATGAAAATATCAACATAAGTTATCATATCAGATCAAAAATTACTGTCAAATACAAATTTTAGCTCAACAAAATTAGTTCTAATCCTTAACTAACTATCATAATATAAACTAATCTCCTTTAATCAAAAGCGGCATTTTCCAACATCAAAGGAATGAAACAGCCCTTCTTTTGTTTATATTTTCTTCGCAGTCCTGACTAAGTACAATATTTAATGTTTTAGTTTAGCACGGTAAATTTAATTTAATTAAGCCTACAACAAAATTTTACCTTTATTATTTACAGTACCACCTTGTCATGGTGGTCCAAGTTTAAATGTCCAGGCTACTTAAATAGTAGCATAAATTTTAATTGTTTCTAGCCTTCCGTACTGGGTTAGTTATAATTTATTATCTCTTATAGGCAAAACTACACCTGATATCTGTGTTTGGTGCTGGTCTTCTGGTGGGTACAGCTTTAGCAGTCATTATTCCAGAAGGAATACGCTCGCTGTTTTCATCTGGACACAGCTCACATGGTGATGTTTGTTATTATTCATTCTTCTCCTTTGTAAGTTTTTCTTAGTTCCACAGTTGTTTCATATTAGACTATTGATTACAGGCCTAGACCTAATCATTCATTGAAAACCTAAATAACAACCTGAAGGTTTAATGGTTCTGTAAAACAGCTGCCTCATAAGTTATAAGAGTTACTGTAACTATAAAATACTGTAGTTCTTCACGTTCGTAATGAACATCTAGCCTACTTGTTACTTGTTTCTTGCATCCGTTGTCTTTGAGTCAAAGAACTGGAAAGGTCAAGGGTTTTTTTACAAAGGATAATTTATTGTAAGTCTTTGTTACTAGAGAGATAACGATCAATATTTTAAAAACTAGACTCCACTAGAAACTTTTTTGCTTCGCCTTTGAACTTTGTGATTTTGTGTATCTTTTGTGAATTTTCTTGCAGCGCTTGAAACAGTTTGATTCCATTGTATTTTGGTTTGTGCTCAAAAGGAGTTAATTTGTGGTGCTGTACATGAGTAGGCCTAAAGTTAATTAACTTTATGTCAAGTGTTGTACTTGTAATGTTATTGAAAAAAATTTTAGAAATATTCTGGGTTTTTATGTAGCAAACTGATTTAAAAGATGAAAAGTGAGGGGACCGTGAAAAGGCTAAAAGTTTAAAAGCATTCCTACAGCTGGTCAGGGGCGGCATGCCTAGGATGTCTCTGATTGCCCTTTTTTGACACAAAAAATTCTTTCAAGGTTGCTTTCAACAGCTTTCCAAAGAATGTTTAATAAGAAATGTGCTGTTCAATGAGCCGAAAGTAAACCAGTTTCGATAGGGGGAGGTTTCCTTGGGTTCTAACTCTATCCAGAGACCTCAAGCTAACTACCCCTCAAGCTTTTTAAATTCAACACCTCTATTTCTCATTTATAAAACCAAAATATTTTGTTGATTAAACCTACTAAGTATGCAGGTCTGCGTAGTGTTTAAGCGTCTGTGCCTTGTTGAATGTGTTTGGGTAATGATGTTTTGCCCCCTACTAGCTTTAAAGACTTGGTTCATGTTGAACTAGGCCTAAGTTTAATATTGTCAAATTGTTTTTTGTACAAAATAATTGCATGTGGACCTGTGAAAATCAAGATGGGCACTGAAAGGTTTTTGATATATCTTCCATCTATAAAGCTCCTACCCCTCCGAAAGCTCCATAGTGATGTTGATTTGTAAATCTTGAAGAGCATTTTATTAATTTACACATTTGCATACAATGATTGCAACAATCTACAAAAGTAGCATTATTTCAACAGATGCCAAGATGACTGTGTAGTGCCAGGTGAGCTACATCCCATAAGAGCAATGGTGTCAGTTTATGCGACATCCGTGGATGTCGCCACAGAGTTTTTGTTGGTTAAAAAAGTGTTAAAACCAACATTTTACTCTTTGTTACCTGCAAGTGTTGCCAACGCTGCAGGAAACAACAATCAGTCTCGTTACGTTGGAGATTTTTTGTCTCAACTATTACTAAAATATGGAATTTCAAAGCAAACTAGGGTAGAATTTAGGGTTTAAGATTTACCTTCATTGAAAATTGTTAATTTTTCATCACCTAATGGTTTGCTATTAACTAATAATCCAAATGTAAAATAGAGTAATATGGTGTTGTTACGATAAATATCGTACCCGTGGCAAGACTGCTTCATTTTCTTTTTCAATCAGCTGTGTAATGGTAAATATTATAATGTAACTTGACTTCCGTTTTAGTTTTGACGCTTCATATCCGGAACACAAAAAATAGCTATTCAGCTGACCTTAGGAAGAAGTTGTGCTTCTTCCTCTACAGATCTTGGGTGATTACCTAGCTGTGTTGCAGCCCACACGGTCGCTGGTGAGGGCGTGACCATGGCTGAGGCCGCAGAGATGCCAGACCTCCACACTCTGATCGGCCTCTCTCTTGTGGCCGGGTTCATCCTCATGTTACTCATCGACCAGTGCTCCTCCGCGTACGCTAGAGGTCAGTCTACTGTTTCATCCTCTCTGGTAATACACAGAAGCCTTATTCATTCGCCAATAAATTTTTCCATCACAGATTCCTTTAATGATGATTTCTTCATAAAATTTTGCTACATTTTATATTAAATCAAGAAAAGTTTTGTATAGCTGTCAAGCACGTACATTTTTAGATAGAAATAACTGGAACAAAACTAAAATTGTGGTCGGTAAAACATAACTAAACTAAACATAAGTAGGCCTATTGTAACTTTATATTTAGTTGTTATTGTCATCTTATCCATTTAGTTAGTTTGTGTTTTAACATAAAAAAATGTTATCCCTACGGATTAGTTATTAATAAAAATTATAGCGTGTTACATTTTATTTTGTTTTTATTTTATAATCTCAAAAATAGGCCTACAGTAAAAGTTAAAAATGTTAAAATGCTCAAGACAAATCATGACTGGTCCCATGCCCCAGAGGTGGGTCCTAAAGGGCGACATGGGAGTAAGTAAGTATTTAAAAAATAACTGCAGATCAGCACACTGTAACCTTGATGGCTTAGCGCCCTGGATTTAGCTCTATAAAGAGAGATCTAATTTTTATTTTAGTGTTTAGTTTTGTTTTACATGTGCTGACTCAGGTGCTCTGCACCAAAGAATTCATTTTCTTATTCTTAAACCTTGGTGGCTGGCTAAATGAGTCATATGATACATATATACCTTGATAGAGTACCTTTAGCAGGCTGGTGTAGCGTCCGCGGACGAAGATGCATTTGCTGAGATCCTCGTGGATATGGCTGCTTTTTAGGAATCAAAACTCTAAAGAATGTTCAACATAGAATCGTGTAATTTTCACACAACGCTCAATACTCTTCTTCTTATTTATGGGTTTATTTCAAGGTTCAAGTTTAAATAGGGTCTAACCTTAAAAAACTAGTGGTATCGGTATAACAAACATGTTAACATGACTCTTTCACTGATTGTCACTTTTATTTTTTGCAGACGTGGAGGTTGGCGGCAGTGGTGCGGGTCCCCTGGGCCACGGGCACCGCCGTGCCGGCATCACTGCCACGGTGGGGCTGGTGGTGCACGCGGCCGTGGACGGCGTCGCACTGGGGGCCGCCGCTACCACCACACAGACCGACGTTGAAATGATCGTCTTCATTGCAATCATGTTGCATAAGGTACGTCCGCACTGTGTCTAGTCATTGATGCTTTTATTGGAAGACAAATTTAGGTAGGTTGATCAAGGTGCTTTGGTATTATACCGACTACTTCGCACAGGGGACACCAATTAAGATTTTGGTTGGTGTGGTTACCAGATAATTTGTAATAGATTTTGACAGGAAATTTTTACCAAAATTATTGCAAAGTTTTAAATTCTGTTGTCATTTATGTAACGATAAAATATTAACAGACTACACTGCTCATCCCATGTGTCCATGTCCAAATGTTTGTGTTCCTCGCACCAGCAGCACTTTTGCTTATCTTTTAAGACGTTATTTTGGTCGTTAGTTACTTTGTCATTTTGCCGCAACTAACCTAACAGCAAACAGCCTTGGTATTAGGGCAGCTATTTATAAAAATATGGCTACTTATCAATTTTTTAGCGAATTTCCCATAGGGAATAAGCTATTACCGTAGGTCTCATGGTAAGACCTAAGCCCGGGACCATGTTACTTTTTCGTTTTTAGGTGCCCAGAGACCAAAAATAATAGTCATTAAAATTTTTATATATATATGTATATATATATGTATATATATATGTATATATATATATATGTATGTGTCCCTAGGCACGATAACTCTCGTAAAAACGGTCCGATCGACACCAAATTTGGTAGAGATGTGTAATCCTACGTTTATTCGGATGAGTTCGTAAACCAGACATATCGACCTACCGGAAGGGGTAGTTTTGGGGGGTTTTGTACCCCAAAAATGGGTTTTTTGCATTTTTCATATGTAAATTTTAAAAAATTTAAATTTTTATTTTGACCATTGGATTTAGCTCAAAAAAACACACAATTTAGTATTTTGAAGCTTTGCTCTATCTCCATTGGTTACCGAGATATTACAAAGTCTAAAGACAGTACATTGTCTTTTGGGGCTCCAATGTTAATCTTATGGAGAGTAAGGATGTGTTAATATTTCACTTATTAACCAATATTTTTGGATGAAACTTAGTATTTAGCTTCATTTGGTTGAGATTCATCCATTTATGGTAAAAAATCTTGGTTTTTGTACTTATCATGGCAGCAAACCTGCATACTCTTTTCCCATGTTAATCATATGGAGAATAGGCAAACTCTTTTATTTATGGGCAGATATTGATGAAACTTACTATATGGCTTTATAAGGTCGAAATAAATTTTTTCTATGCTAAAAACCTACTTTTAGTGTCCCCCATGGCAGCATACCTGCATACTCTTTCCCTATAGTTATCTTAAGGAGAATAGACATTTATTTCCCTATTTATGAGCACGTGATGAAATTTTGTTTACAAGTTTAGCTGGTCAAAATTAATATTACTAATTTGGAAATTCGCTGAGTACGCAGGTCTGCTGCGACGGGGGGTATTTTACAAATGGGTGAGGTCAATAAAATACAAAAGTACAGCACCCAGATCGATTAACTGTACATTGTGCTTTAGGCTATGTCCTTTGTTTTGAGGCGATTTCTTTAAAATTGTTTTAGATCACACATAAACAAATATTGTTAAACACAGTCAACATAGATTAAACCATATATCTTCCGAAATTGCAAAATATTATCAGTAAATGTTCCCCTTGTTAAAAAAATGAAAGATTAACAGACCACTTTAATTTAAACTGTCATAACTAGTCGTGGTAGATAATGTAAAAGAAACCAGCCCTTCAGTAGGCCAGTAAGTTTCATATAATGCTTATTGTTTGTGAAGTTTTCACTGCATTTGTTCCAATATTAATTTTTTCAATATACATGATTAATTCTAGTGGCTTTTTTGTTATATGATAAACTTTCTTTGGAAAATTTGTGCAAACCCTTCAAACATTGTGGGCATGATGGGAATGGTACCTATGACCACTTGAACTCAAGTCTAAGACGATGATCGTTAGCCTAGCTAGACACCCTTTCAAATTTAGGTCATTGTCACTGTTTCAGCCACTCTTAGTGGTTTGATGGTTGTTGATACAGTATTTTACAATTTTTAACTGGAATTCGAGGCCGTTTAAGATCATTTCATCTAGCAGCTGCCTTTCCACTGTCTGATCATCATCTGAAGCTGTGATCTCACGACTGAGACAAGTAAATGACAATATAATTCGGCTCTGGCGTGTTTCACTGCCAAACTCCCTTGACTTGACTCCCAAACTTGAGCCACTGTCAAGTTTGGTGGAGTCGAGTTTTTTTGAGCCGATATGACTCCCACTGTTTACCCGATCAGATTGTGTAACATCGGCTCCCAACGAAGATCGGACCTGGGATAAACGGTCGCTAGTGATGTTATCGGGCAAAAATATACTGATTGAAGATAATGTATTATTGTCTGTCAACCCAGGCAAGTGGCCGGTGGAATAGCATCTAATGAAGTAAATTTTGAGTAAAATTGACCGTTTAAGGTGTCGAGTTATCCAGAATGTTCAGTTATCAAGGTTCGAGTGTTTGAGGTTTTACCATTTACAAATCTGGTGAGAGTCTCCTGTATTTGGCTATGTTGGTATCCGGTTCTCAACTAAAGTCTCTCACTTGTGGATTATCAGCTAATGTTTGTTTCTGTTGCATGTCAGGCGCCGGCTGCGTTCGGCCTGGTGACGTTCCTCATGCACGAAGGTGTTGACCGCAAACGCATCCGCCGCCACCTGCTGGTCTTCTCCCTGGCCGCGCCTACACTCGCACTTGTCACGTACTTCGGCATCGGCCAGGTCGGTACACAACATATTTGTAGTGTCGTAGCAAATGTTAAAATAAACATTTAAAATTTTTGATCAATTGTGATTAAAAATAATGAACCAGTTTGACACTCTTTTAAAAAAAATTTGCCGCTGTTCATTTTACTTTTTTTACTTGTGTTCTGCTTGTTCTCTTCCATGGCTAATTAACATAAGATGACTTACGCATTAAAGGATTAAATAACCCTGTCAGTTTTTATAATAAGTGATAAACATTATAAGATGTGTGCAAAGTGTTGTATTATCGTTCTCTTCCACCATTATGTGTGCCGATAGTTAAAACACATTGGCTAACCTATTACTAGTCGAATTACCTGGTTAGTTTATGTCACAAGCAACAAATCAAACATTGTAATACAAAGTGGGTGACTGGTCACATCATGATCAGCCGGCAAATATATTACTTGGCAAAGTTATTTGTTACCAAGTTTTGAAAAGCGTACATAACAACAGTTATTGCTGTTGATTTAGATTAACAAAATTACATGTAAGAGTTATTACCATTTTTAGCAAATTCCCTTATAGGGAATACACTATTACGGTAGTAGCCATGGTAAGACCTAAGCCCAGGACCATGTCACTTTTTCATTTTGAGGTCTCCAGAAGCCAAAAATACCATTCGTTCATTTTCTATAGAAGTTGGTTCTTTTTTTAGGGCTACTATTAAATTATACACAATGAATAAATACCTGAGTACCGTTTTTAAGGTTATTATATATTGTTTTAATATATATTATATATATATCTGTGTGGCCTTGGTACTGATAACTGTTGACAGGGACCTCCGATTTAATAAAATTTGGTTTGAAGGTGTAGGACCGGACCCATTTTCATGAGTTTGGGAACCAGCATTATCATCGGGTTATGGGAACGAGGTTTTATGGGGTTTCAAAAGGGTCAAAAATGAGTTTTTGACATTTTTGGACCTAAATTTTCAAAATTTAGCAATTTTAACTAAAACCATTTAATAGAGCTTAAAAAACAAACAATTTAGTATTTTGAATTTTTAACTTGGTTAACAGGTTACGGAGAAAATCCAAAAATATGTTTTCCATGTTATTCTTATGTAGAATTAACAAAACCCTCTATCTCACATATTTATTGACATAACTTGATCAAATTTGGTATGTACATTCACTAAGTAGGGCTCAACTTATGTTTACTCAAAGTACCCATATGGCGGCAAACCAACCTACTCATCCCTATGGGTTTTATGGGGAAAATAAAAAATTTCAGAATTTGATGCAATTTAGTATTTAGGCCGCACTGGGAAAGGATTTTCCTATATCTACTTACAATACCCCTATGGCATCAAACCTACATCCTCAATCCCATGGTTGTGTTGGCGGAAGTAAAAAAAATATTAAATCCTGTTGGAAATTCGCTTAGTACGCTGGTCTGCTGCAATGGGGGTATTTTTTTTATTTTTATTCTTTTTTACTTTTGGGTGTTGTAAAGTGGTTCAAGAAAGCATCGTAGGTATGAAGTATGCCTAATTCTTCAATCCTAGAAATTCACAACTCATTTTCAGTATTGTCATCATATTTTGTCTAGTTGTGCTATCTAGGTAAAATCTTGATTGGATATTTTATATAACCAAGTAAAGCAATTAGAAATTGAAGAAAAAAGATAAACATAAAAAATCTTTTATTCATTGAAGTTAGTCGTACAATTTTTATTTTTATTTTTGCAAATTGCTCTGAAAAATTCAAATATGTTTACCCAGTGTGCTGTTACTAAATCACTAAGAGCTGAAAATATTTCTTTCACCTTAAAACTGAATCATATTCAAATTTCAAAATTGCTGAATGGAAATTTTTTGCTGATTTGATTTAACCCCAAAAAGTGTCTAATACTAAAATTCTTTCAAAATATAACCGACACTGCTAGTGATACTAGACCCATTTTATTATTTGCAGGAAGGCAAAGACACGCTGCACTCTGTGAACGGGACAGGTATCGCAATGCTGTTCAGTGCAGGAACGTTCCTATACGTGGCGACGGTTCACGTGTTGCCGGAACTTACGTCTCGCGTGGACGGGACCTTCAAACCCAACCAGCTGTTGGCCCTCGTCCTCGGCACGATGCTTCCGTTGATCCTCACCCAGGGACACCACCACTAGCGGCGGCTGTGATATATTAGGTTAGGTTAGGTATTCATACTGCCAGGTTCACTGCAACCCGATTACAGGGGAAAATCTGCCTGTTAAGTTAATCTATAAAATTGGTGATTTAGGAGAATAATTAAAAAGATTGCACTTTAAAATGTGATGCAGATGATGAACTGAATGTTTTTTTTTTCTGTTTTTGACCAAATAAGAACTTTACAAACTATGAAATCAGCCTAATAATTAGGGGTGTGCGAGTACTAATTTTTGAAGTCGAGTCGAGCCGAGTTTTTGATAAAACTCGCGAGTTTTGAGCTTTTTTGAAAGTATAGGTGCAAAAAAAGTTTTTCTAATTAATTCACTAAAAATAATGAATAAATAAAGTGTTCCTAACATAGTAAGAATACTTTGTATTTACTTTTGGTTTTGAAATAACGGTATGTTTGCACATGTTTAATCAATGACAAAACAGTTATATAAATGTTGATTAGCAAATCCCTGCTCTATAATACATTTGTAATGTTAATATGCTGTAAAACTAATCAATACACAAAGTCAATATATTTTACCGAAGAAACAAATAAGAAACATGTTTGATAGTAGGCCTAATGGTTTTAATTTACATTTACAGAATAATTATTATTACAGAATAATGGTTAGTTTTACACTCACACAAAGGTGGCAGTTATAACCGCATGACCAATATTTTTTTAACAATGCCATCTGAAGTTATTTTCTATTTCGTTCCGTCGTTCGGAATAGGTAGCCAACGTACAAGATGAAACATAACATATTTCAATTCTTAAAACGTAGATCTAATAATTATAATAATAAAGTTTAACATGTTTACTTAAACAAATGAGATGGAAAAGAATTTCAATCTGGTCATGAATTACATTTATTCCTTATCTAAAAATCTGTTTACAATTTTCATACCATAAGTCAGCTTGAAAACTCGACCCTGACTGACCAAAACTTAGAGTCGAGTCGAGTCGAATAGTACATACTCGGCTCGAAAAATACTCGATACTCGAGTACTCGCACATTCCTACTAATAATGGACGATTCATATTGGGTGGATAAACTATAGAAAAACAAAAGAAAGAAAAACTTACTTGGTTTTTCGTTGTGACTTGTGGTATGTTTTCTTGGCACAGCAGATTGAAATATCTCGTACTCTTGACAGTTTTCTACTCCTCTGCACCAAAACAGATTTCGTGGATTGCAGTGATGAGAGTTGTGTTGTTATTTCCCTGTACTTTCAAATAGGATAGGTTTTTTATAACTGATGTGGATCATTCATCTCCCATTCTCAAGTACAGCGTACAATTCTTATTTTAGTTTAGAAAATGCTTGTACTGTTACGTTGAAAAAGAAATCCTTTTGTATTAAACTAGACCTAAACATTTCCCCTTTTTATATAATTTTATATCGTTTAATCCATGGTAAACAGACTATTTAAAATTGATGTATGAAAAATATAAAATATGATTTTGAGGTAGAATAAGACAAGAAAGAGTAATCAAGCTGTAATATTTATAACAGATCCAATCTTTCTTTCAAAAAGTTAAGTTTAAGTAGCCCACAAGTTGGTTGATACATTATGTTCAAATCACCTCACCTAGATTCTCTTACCTCCAAGTCAGAAAAGCAAATTTGATTTTAAAAATTTCCAACATTTCCTTATTTTTTCTTTGGCAAAATATTTCAACACACGGGAATTATTAAGTTTTCAGTATTTTCATGACTGTCCTTGAAATTCTTACCAAGTCATTTTACAAAGCTCTTCTTAGAGGAATTTATTTAATATATTAATTTTAAATGGTCAAATTTAAAATTAGTATGATATTACTATGGTTCTTTTTGTGAGGTGAGAAGAGATTTGTTGAATCGTATTTTCATTGTTGGATCGTTATGAGGCTCATATGTTGTCATATGGTGCTCAATATGCTCTGCAATCAAGTCAGTGATTAACAAGTCCACATGTGAAACAAGTGTTTTCAAAGCAAGTGGGATACGTCAACTTATCAACTTAGCTTTGTTTCTATATCATACGTATACTCAGTGGCGGATCCAGAGGGGGTAAAGAAGGCGATTGCCCCCTTTCAAGTCTATAAAACTATTTATTTCTACTTAGCCTAGGCATTTTACTTGCAAATTTAAGTAATCAGAAATTTGTAATATATTTCACTAAGCGGTTGTTAATTCTTTGAATTACACCATTAAATTTTTTGTGTAAACAACAAATAAAAACGTCAACACTCAAATAATAAATCAAACATTTTATTATTTCATATACAGGGTGTTTCCAAACAACCTGGAAATATTTTGTGTACTTTGTTCCTAAGTTGAGACAATACAAAACATCAATGTCCTAAAATGCTTCGGTAAGCTGCTACCCGTCATTTTGTTTTTTACACATAATAATTTTTATTTCCTTGTTCAAATTTAATATGAACCTTTATGGCATCAATGTCCATTTTCAGGAAAAAAATTATTTTCGTCCAATGTGTATTTTTAAAATGGCGGCCATTTAAAGTTTTTAAACTAAAATATCTCAAAAACGGTAAATATTATCAAAATTTTACAAGATACAAAAATGTTGACAAATAAAATTATCTAACTATTGATACCAAGGTTGTAAGGATCGGACAAACAATAACGGAGTTGCTGTGATTTTTCTACTGGAATAACTTAATTTGCATTAATTATAAGGGAAAATCTCAATATCTCCGTTATTTGTTGTCCGATCCTTGCAATCTTGGTATTGTCAGTTAGATGATTTAATTTGTGAACTTTATGTCTTTTATGAAACTTTTATAAAACTTACCGTATTGGGGGGGGGGGGGTGGGTGGAATTTCAACATCATTCGTCTCCTCCTCAGCCCAATGCTGGATCCGAAACTATGTGTACGCATCTTTGTACTTACAAAACGACCTTGGGTAGTTGATGTGGCAATGGTTCAGCCCAAGAATACCAAAATCTCCTATCGATCAGATAAGATCTTATTAGTTAGTAAAGGATTTATTAGCAATCGTTGTACGATTGATTTGCTTCCAAAACCGGAAATGCAATATGTGGCAAAAATCATTACAAGTTGTCCGAATCGTATGCAGGAGTGGAGGACTGCATGTCCTAACAATGAAGAATATGTGATTATAATGTTCAACAGTGAATCCGTTATTCTAATAATAATACAGTAGACTCCCTCTTAACCGGCCACCTTTTAACCGGTCTCCGCTTTAACCGTCCTACCCTTACACAAAATAACATCTTTTTAACCGGCCATTTTTCATCTCAACATCGCTTTAACCGGCCGCGTTTCGCCGGAAACTAAGTATTCTCATCTAATGTATCATTCAATTCAACTTTATTTCATATTGACGTTCTCAAACCAATTAAACTATAACGTCCTGGACGGAAGTGACTGCCAACGGAAGTCAATGCGTTTGGACCTACTATCCAGTAGACCACAATAAACGAATTATTATTAGTGTAGATTTGTTGTGAATTTCATGGGTGGTGGATATTAGCTATAAATCATATATAGTAATGTATTTAAGGTTGTTTTTCAAGTAATAATTATATTTAGGTCATATAAAATTGTAGGTTGGCGTTCTTATATGAACATCGGTTTAACCGGCCAATTCATTATCCGGCCGCGGCCTGGTCCCGAGGTGGCCGGTTAAGAGGGAGTCTACTGTAAATTATATTTTTTAAACAATTTATATACTTGAATAAAAATTGTATTTTTTGTTTTCAAGTCCTCATTATTTTAAATTTATTATATTTATAACTTGGATAAAAAGTAGATTTTTATAATCCCTAGTCTTATGAACAAACTATCATATCTATTTTATTGGGGTTTTATTGTTTGGTTGTTTATTTTTGTATATTACGTTTGATAACTATTATAATCATTAAAAATAATAATGGCCACTAGCAGTTGGAATTGCAGGAAAAATCTTTTTATTAAATTACACATATATGTCATGAATTGTATAAACATAAAATATTATACACTGTTATACAATGAAATTAAAACATACCGTTTTGTCTTCCTTTCTGCTGTCAGAATATTAGATCATAACCAAAGTATTGTTATTTTTATATGTATATTACCTTCAATAGCAATCAATTTTGGTACTATCCAGTTGTTAAAAATTCTGATTCAAAATGTGCATAAGGTGATTCAATTTATTTTTTTTTAATTTCCTTAGTGATGAATACAAGTGTGAAAATAAGGCTCTATGTTTATCTTAATTTAAATGGGTTGCGGTTACTGTATCCCTTCTTATGGTAGATTCGATAAAATTTAAAATCACAGAACAATTCAAATAATTATTTGTGCTTTTATGTTTTCCAAATCATTTTAATTTACTCAGTTGAGGAATTTGCACTCATGGTTGCTCATTATTTTAGATATGAATGTTTGGTCATCCTTATATTCACTTTGAAAGTAATTAAATGTTTTGTATTATTGTACTTGTTTTGTTGACTTTTGTTCTTTATTTATAGATATATTTTAAGGTAAGATTATTTACACAACTTGTACATACTTAGGTTTTATAAGGTGAGAAGGGTAAATTAATTATATTAGGTATATCTTGTACTATGGAACTAAATAATGAGGTACATATTGATACATTCATACGATTTCATAAACAAAATTAGCAGATTCGTTTTTAGGTGAAAAAAGTAAATAGTCATGTTTTAAGCTTAATAAATCACTAGTTAACTTAAAATATTACCTTTTATAATGTGATGCGAACTTTTTGATTCAATAAATATGCGAATCAATGCATCAAACTTGCGAACTACGAGATTTTTTGTGCGAATCAACGAGATTGCTTGAGCAAATTTTGCATGTGATCATGAGGAATGGGCTTCCCACAACTTGTTTAATGATCCAGAAAACCATAATGTTCAGGGACAACATTCTAAACATTTTTTGTCACACCAATTTGTACCTTGTTATTTTTTTACTGAATTGTGATACTTTTAATCATTATAAAATTGTAATTTATTGTTCAAAATAAAAACATTATGTAAATAAAATTTTTCCTTATTGTATTCCCATGCAAATAATTTTAGTTTTGAATGGGATCACCAAACCACACATAGTCTAAACTTATTGCAGACTGATGTACCAACAAAGTTAGTATTTGAGTTAATTCAACCATATAACCTCATTCAAAAGAGTGTTTGGCACCAAAGCTAGGTTAATCCAACATCAATGTCTAGATTGCAAAAAAGTTGGACACTTTGGATAGCAAAAAGCCCCTATCCTGCAGTGGTTTTTTTATCGAAGATAAAGATCTCTTGATTATTAGTATGGGAGTCCAGTCTCGGATTTCCCAATAGGTCTGGGCCTAGGGGCGCAAACTGCCAGGAGACGCACCACCAAGCAAAAAAATATTAATAATAAATTCATACTTAGTCATTTAGATTTTATGTTTACAG
Organism: Neoaliturus tenellus; assembly: GCA_030545055.2. Lineage (NCBI taxonomy): Eukaryota > Metazoa > Arthropoda > Insecta > Hemiptera > Cicadellidae > Neoaliturus > Neoaliturus tenellus. The sequence goes on along the minus strand of CM061532.1, from coordinate 21,522,526 downwards.
CAACGAAAATGTTTTGGAAAAGATTAATAGTTTCACAAGAAGTTACCATATAGCCAAATGATAGTTTGATACAACATTATCAGTCAAATTCAACAGTATAACAAGTGGTCATTATTTATAATGTAGTGGTTGCCTAGAAAAAAATGAGCAGTACGCATTCTCATTATGTGAGTTTTTTCATGTTTACTGGCCATAAATAACCGACAACTAATGCCAACGAAAGCCCGAACCGATAAATTTTGCAACCGACCCATCATTAGTCTTTGTCTTGATCAGTTGGTGAAAAATTCCATGTAAGGGTTTATAAACAACTTATGATGTAACCCCGCCACGAAACTTGACTAATGAATTTTCACTACTATTCAGTTAAAATGATTGGATAATCAGCTGTTGTATAAAAAATTACATGTAACGTAAGCTCGATGTTTTTGGAAAAGTACCCCCTCTCCTCCCCTCGCCCTACCCAGCTGTTTTGGCCATTCGTCAACTTATGTGGCGTGACTTATAGTTACAATGTTATTCTTTTGTGTAATGGCAAAAAGTAAGTTATGAATCAAAGTAGTTTCTCAATTTATAGTCCTATTAAAAATGAGTAATGGACAAAATAAGTTGTGAACCTCAGTACGTCCAAGATGACCAAATATCACTTTCATATAATGAATCTCAGTTTATCCAAGACCTAGATATTACTTTTTTGCACTACCCTTTAGATTCGATACATCAAGGTTCCAATATACACAAAAATAAGCACACAAGGGACATAAATTACAAAAAAATACAGTTTTACATAATTTTTTTTTTATTTAAATTCATAGGTTTGACTAAAACAGAGTAACACAGATGATTTATAAATAGTTTAAAGTATAAATTAAAGATTACAAATTCAAATTCAAAATAATTGTATATGAATCAGTTTTTCTGGCTGCCTTGGTGTTTATTAACTACAGGAAACCACTTGGAATCAGTTTTGACTAATTTTAAATCACAACCTTCAAGTAACATATGCCTGTTATGTAAAAAGCAATCTCAAATGCAACTTGGCCTACAATATTATAACACAAGCAAAGCAAATATGCAGAGAAGATTTTAAAAAACTCAGCTTCATGATACAGTCCACTCTCGTTCATCGGACTCGGCGACATCGGAACTCCGCTTCATCGGAACTGAAAATCTGGATACATTATTTTTTTTTTTTTCTTACGAAATAAATAATTTTTCCGTTTTAGCGCCTTCAATTTCCATTCGTTCTATCCGCAAAACAGTGAAGTATCACATTTTGCATCAAAAGTCATCAGGCGTTTTCCATAATCTGTACCCATCGATGTGATTTATGAGGCCGTAAAGTATTCGCACAAAAATAGAAAGAGGAAGGGGGCAGGAAGTGAACATCCACGTCGACCGCTTCCCAAACTTTCATTCAGTCTGTCTCGCGTCGCGACTGCACCTGTGTTACGTGGAAGTCAGTTGACTGCTGGAATATGAATATGGAATATGAGAATAAAGATTTTGGATCTTTATTTCCCACGTTGTTAGGTTCATTGTTACCATGTTCAAAGTTTGAGTGCCTTATTTTTCATAAAATCTCTTGTGTTATCTTAAAAACAAGAGTGAATATGATCACGATAGGTCACCGTACGGGCGGAAATGATGACTCACGACGGACTCCGCTTCATCGGAATTTTTTGACATCCGAACCGGCCGTCCGCCACATTAGTTCCGATGAACGAGAGTGTACTGTATATCTTTTTTTATATAACAAGCAAGAATAAGTTTCTAATTAATCAAGAAACTGTCAACTATGGCTGCTCTGATTTTGTCCAGGATAAAATAATTTGATATACGCAATGCAAAATAAAAAAAATAAATAAATAAAAAAATCAATACAATAGTCTTTTTAAGTCAGGTTTATGGCAGACTGCTCAAAATACACAGGACTTAATACGATTTTCTGAAGCCTATAAATAAGGTTCTTTCCGATTTTCTGAAGCCTATAAAAAAGGTTCTTTCCAAGTCATGATATGGGATGTTCCCACAATTAAGATTAGAAAGCATTATTAATTTGTTATACATTTAATCAGCAGTGCGATATAATTTTGTAAAACACTTAAAACTCACAAAAAACTTGAACAAAATCTAAAAAATCTGGTCAATCAACAAAAATAATTTAATATAAGAGAAAATCATGCAAGATAAATACTTAAAAAGATAAAAACAAATAATAGAATTAAGTAAATATATTTATTTATTTGCATTCTATAATTTACAGTTTTAAAGTGAATACTTACATAGCATACTAAGGAAATACTACTACATTGCACACTTAGATAAAACAATAAAAAATGTCTCCTCTGTTTCCATTTAAAAAATAACATAAAAAGTGATAACAAAACAATGGCAGTGTTAAGAAAATCTATAAATTAATAATAACATTCAAGAATTTTAAATGGAGTTATGTCTTACTTTAAAGACGAAAAAACTATATTGTTGGATAAAAATGGCAAAATTTAAGTCCATGAAAGCGAAAGCATTAGTAAATGCAGGGAGAGGTCAACACGTGTTGTTCAATATACTTATCGTTTTAAAACTGTTGAATACAGTTTGAAAGTCAACCAAGTAAAGCAATACTGGCATTATCATGGTTGATTGAAGTTGAAGATAGATGTTTTTGATAACATTTAAAACCATGCTCGAGAGAACTTTACCTTAAATGAACTTCACATCACACTTAAAAAAATTGAATTTGACATTGACAAATTTAAATATGGTTTTATTTTCTAAACCATAATTATTATTGTATAAAATGCCAAATCACAAAATGTCTAAACAGTATTTAAAGTGAACCTTAGTAATGAGTGTACAGTATATTTTGTCAAAGATAAATTACTAGATAAAATTATAGAGATTGTATGGACTCAAAAACTAACTTTCTATACAGTGAAAAGATTTTTTTACAAAAGTAATTAACTAGCTAGGCTTAAAAAAAATTATACTTGCAAGCAGAACAAAAAAATCTGTTTTAAAACAAAAGGGAACCCAATAAATATAAGCATTACTGCCAATGTGTTTATTATAATTTTGTCTTGCAACAAAAATCAGAAATCACAATTTGTCAACAATCTTTTGAAACAGTAGAGCTAAAAAAATGCTATTATCTAATTACATCATTTTAATAACACTCATAAGAATTGTATGATTCTTAAGTAAGGTCAATTAATATGATTCATTCAAATCGTTGGTGACTAACGTCTCCAGAGTCAAAATTTTCTTAACTTTCGGTATGTACCATTGTTTAAACAATAGTTAAATAAAATAATCATAATCATAAGCAAAAAATAACAATGAATGATAATGGATCCCTCCATTTTTCAGCATCCTACCCATATATCAGCAACACTTGACAACTGTACATAGAATTAAAAATATATACAACATGCAAGTTTTACTGAGGACAATACATCACAGAAATAGGTTTCTATTCGATATATTAATTTTTAACAGACAGTAAATTGTTGGTACATTTTTCCACTGCATGTTAAAAATATAACACTTTTTATTAGAGTGTTTCACCACAACCATTATGAAATTTAAAGGACGAGCTTACATTACAAAGGAAGACATATCAATATTTACAATAAGACTGCAAAGAATACCTAATAAATTGATTCGTCTGTACATTGAGAACACTTATATACAACAGATTATGAAAACACTTAAGTAATTTAAGTACTACCTCAAATGACCCAAGAAAGAAACAAACCCGTAGTTCAGATAAATACTGTGATAATATTGAATATCAATTTAGAAAGATCAGCAGTTATTAAGAACTGGGCTAAGTATTCATTGACCTTCAAAACGATGAGAACAAATAAACCAGCTCATTTGTATCTCATCGTGAGTTTGATTTTATTGATTTTTTCCCAATAATGAAGAAAATAAAAGAAAGCAAACCTATCAAATCAGAAATTTCATTAAATATACCAGTTGTCCACTAAATCTTGCCCTGATTTCATAGCTTTGCTGTATGGACACCTTTATTACCACACACCACACTCATCTTGCATTTCTTATTTTCAAAAAAATTTAATCTACTTTTCCCTCGTTAATTTATTAATATCTAAGCTCAGCTGATTGACAACAATGCAGTTTACTTATAATGCACTACAAAAGCACATTTTGATGGCCTGGCTAAATTGCCACCTTGTTCAAACACATAACCTCTTTAGATTTCTTTATGTAGGGGTTAGTGAAAGATTTTTCTTTATTCTTAACCAGTACTGGATTTTAGAAACTCTAAAAGAGAGGAAAATAAATTAAGAGATGTTCAATACTCAGGAAATGTTACCTAAAATAAGAAGCTGTTGTTAATAATAAAAAACTAATTAAAAAGTTACCTAGATTTACAGGTAACCTGAGGCACACATGTAGAAATCTACTGAGTTTGGGCAAAGCTGTGAAAAATATAAGAAGTCACTTGTTAAAACTGAACAAGAAACGTTATCTTACTACAAAATTGTTTTCATACAATTAGATTTCATACTACTAGGGCAAGACTTGGTGGACAACTGGAATTTTAGGTCTTTGCTAGTATTTTTAACAACCATCTGATTGTTACCCAATCATGAATACAAGATACATTTTGAGAAGAAATATATAGAGCGCAAAGTACTTAATTATAAAAAATAGAGGTGGATACAAACAATGAAAGAGATTTATTTCTATGAAGAGTATTTGTTTTATCTGTTTTTATTTCAATAAAAAATTAACCCTTTGGCTGAAAACAAAATATGCGATATATATTGCAGGTTGAGAACTGTCAACGGCCGCGTACACGGTGTCAAGAACTGCTGGCGGCCGATGTGATCGACCGATGAGTCAAAAATCGACTCTATTGCATGTGAACAACCATCGTTTTTATTTTTCCCATGATGAAAAACAAAAGTTAATCAATTAATCTTTTAGTTAGGTAGATAGTGATGTGAAATACCATTATTCGGTTTTTAAACAAATTTATACTGCAAAATCAGCTGTTTTACCTTGACAGTTCTCCAACTGACTTAATGTTTTTACCATGGCTGTGTAAAATTAAAATGTCTTGTTTCGTACAGCAATATCAAATTAAATCTAAAACTTTTTGGCAGCCAGAGGGTTGAAAATTTAACTACCGTACTCAACTTATTAAATTATTTTTGCAATAAAGTCAAATACTAATCCAATCGATAAAACCCTTCAATCCACCAAATCATAGTAATTTATTTTTTTACTATTGACAATCAGCGAGCAAAATACTTGTCAAAGTATAAAAATTAACAACTAGCCTTACGGTTTACTGAGTAACATTCTATTGAAGAACGTTTGCTGTAAATTCAAGTAGCAAATTAGTTTTGTCTACTGTCGCTTCACGGTTTACGAGGGCAGCAGAGTGGCCGTCACTTTGAGTGTGTCCTTGGCCCTCGCGACGAGCACTCGCACTACGCTGAACAGCTGCACTAGCTGCACACTGCCTCCATCCCGCCACTGAATGTACAGCCGCGGCATGTTGTCGTCATTAACAAACTCCACCTTGGCGTTCAATGGCTGCAATGAAAAATTTCAGCTGTTACTAACAGTGCAATCAAAAGAGTCATGTGACCTCTCTTGTGCTAGGGTGGACAGACATTAGTTGTAAAGCTAATTATGAGGTAACATTAGTTATAACATACAACCACATTATTTTTTATTCAACCCAACAATATCCAGTTCCTAATAAAGAGTACCGTACTAAATAACCTGTGTAAGTAACTTTCTAAATACTGAGTGAAAACTTTGTGATTAAGTAAGTTGACAAGCCCGTTTACACCCAACACTTCCAAGCTGACCGAGACAGAGCATGTAGCTCCAAAATTTTAACCTGACTTTGGTTGTTTTTGAGACTTTTTACTAGTGCGCTCAATTATTTTCTGTTTGTTTGTTCTCTCTGGCAATGTCTTTTCCTAATTTCTCTGCTTGTAACAGCAAAATGTGTGATTTTCAATAAAATGTACTTTGTGTCTCGAACACTTTTTTCAAAATTAACAGACTGGAAGCAGATTTTTCTAGTATTGCCTAACAGTAACAGTAACTGGTCCAGAGGTATGTGCGTGGCTTTTAATTTCCTTTTTCTTTTTCTTCTTTTTTTCTATGCATGGTGTGCATAGACTATGAACTTAACTTGCGTTGATGGACTGCTCTTTGTTAAGTCAAAAGATCTTTGTCTTTGAAAAGACAAAGTAAAAAGCAAAGTCTTTGTGTAGATTCAAAAACTATTGTGTAACTACCACTTTCTCTCAGTGTTTGAAAAGAAAACAGATAGTTGAGGTATAACAGACTTTTTAGTGCTTTTTGTGTGTGTTCCTGTCAAGCTCATCAATATTTTCCAAGGTGAGTTAGCTGTGTCCTATATTTTTCCTGTAGTAACTTTATTAAGTGACCTGTTAACTGTAAGTTATTTTTAAATACAAAACCCCATTTTTGTGGCATTTTCTGATCCTACACGTTATTTTAAAATAAGATAACGTTACAAAAAAAAAAAAAAAAAACAAAACAAAAAAAAACAAACAAACAAACAAAAACAAAAAAAAAACATGTCCTAGCATAAACAAGCTCATTTTATACAATATTCTGAATATAAATTAATTGTTTTGCCCAAATTATTTTACTTTTTTCTCAAATTTATAATATGACAGAGAGTATTGAAAATTCGTAGAAAAGTAAAAATTAATTATGGGATGACCAGTATTTTATGATGCAATAGTATTTAATGTGAGTTTAGAAGACATTTTCTTGACTGGACATTCTTGTTTAACGTTAAAGTATCAGAGATAATATATGTGAAATTCCCCTTATGTTATTCTTTTGGGGGGAAACACTTCCACTATCTCTTTTACTGTTAGGATTAGGGTTACGTACACATTTAATTTTAAATTCATCTTAAAGGAAAATATGAGAACATAAAAAGTGGAGGTACGCTTTTAAAATTAACTACTTCCAGTCTGGACAGGCCACTTCTGCCAGACGCCAAAGATTGGAATGAGTGTCAATCGATAGAGCTTAACTGGTTTACCTATAATGTCTGACTTACGTCGGTGTAGACGCGCAGCACGACGCCGTAGTCCTTGACGATGACATCGGCCGAGCGGTCCTTGACCTCCACGACGGCCGCCAGACTCTCCCGAGGCTCGTCCAGGTGGAGGGCGAGGAACAGCAGGGAGCTCTGGTCCCCCGCCACCTTGGCCGCCAGCTTCTGTCTGTTGCACACGGTCGCGATCCTGTCCGAGTAACAACACTCGTCAGTCACGTACATTGTAACTTATGTTATAGTACGACTAATTTTTGTTCTTTGTTTGTATAGTTTAAATTCAAAATCCACTGAAAAAAAGTTGAAAAAATTAAAAGGTTTGACACTTATGTCTTTTTTATGAACTCATTTTGACATAGTTCAAAAATAAAACACATAATTTTCAAAATTAACCACTTTTGAGTGGTTAATGCATGTATATGGCGCGTAAACTAAGGGTAATTACATCAAAGAGAATCACCAGTACAACCCCACGAGCGCTGCGGATATCCATGCTATCCCTACTAAAAAAATTGTTGAGAAAATTCAAAATAGCTTCCTACTTGCTGCAATTAAGTTTAAGGACACTGTTCACTCAAGATTAGTGTCAAGACAATTAGTTTAAGGACACTATTCACTCAAGATCAGTGAATAGATAATTTTGCTCCCTCAGAGAATTTAATTGGTTAAGAGCCACTATTTTAGTATTATTTTCATTGTAGGAACTAAACAAATAATTACTCAATAAGACTTTTCTTTCGACCCAATTTATCTGGTGTTTTCACTCATCAATGAACGATTTAAATATCAAGTAAGTAAGGAGATCACAGATGGTCTCCGTGTGTGGGTTACCTCTTGGTGTCGAGTCGTGACCACTGCGGCGCCGGCCCCAGCCCCAAGGACGCGGCCAGCAGCCGGTGCACCATGACGTCGGCGTAGCGCCGGATGGGAGAGGTGAAGTGCGTGTAGCACTCCGCGTTGAGCGCGTAGTGATGAAGCTCTGGTGCCTCCCGTGATGGACAGAAGTACTCGGCTCTCTATAACATGTTCATCAATGAATATGGAGGTTTCAAAAAGGACTTTCATTTTTTTTTAATTGAGAGTATCATTTTGTGATTGTAGTGTTCATTTGTACAGAAGTAATTTTAGTTTTAACACACATAGTTCCCTACTTCTGAATTCCATCTACACGAGAGCAATTAGCAGCTATGATCAAACAGCTGCCTTCATTGGACAAGCGTTCTACACTTAGCCAAGTGCTTTTGCTACAAAAATCAAATCGGGTTCTTCAACATTTCAGCTTTTTTATATAAGTTACGGCAAAAGTATACCTAATAGGGCTAAATTTAGTGAGTGGCTTAAATATTTTCTACTAATTTGACTCTTATATCCAAACCGTACAGCTAACACGCTCGAGTAAAGTAAACTCCACCATTTTAACATAAAAACTGTCACTAGCACTAATATCTGTGTTATTCGGAAATAGCAATCAATGGCAGATCTTAGACGATCAATTCGGATCGCAATATTTTGATTGTGATCCTGGATCATGATATGGACATTACGTGTAAAGTTAAATATTGATGGATTTATGGATAGAACAAGTACATAATTTTTTTTCTAATCCATCAATATTTAAGGTCAATATAGCAATATTTATTAATCATCTAAAGTGTTTGCAATCCAAACTGTTGAACTCATCAGTTGTTTAAAAATGGGTAATAAATCCTGAGTTTGTTCAATTAAAGGACAAAATAAATCAAGGACATAAATGAGACTTGAAGGAAAGGTCAAATTAACGTTGTTTAAGTTGTCTCCTGTATCACTTCTAGCAGCTAGGAAATTCCAGATTTTAAACTCAATAAATTTTAAGAAGAGCCAAAAAAAAATAAAACTCAACAGGAAAAATGAACTATTTTGAATTAAATAAAAATCCTCCAAAAATCAACTTACAAAAAAAAGAACTTTCAATTAGAATAGTTAAAAAAAAAGGAATCAGTCTTGATTTTAAATGTCTACTCTCATGTAAGTGTACTTTTAACTGACCAGCATGGGCTTGGCGCAGAGCTGGTTAAGCACGATGTAGCGAGCCCAGCTGATGGCCTCGTCCTCACCCTCCAGCGGCTCGCTGTACCGCAGCATGGACGAGTGTAGCGATCCGGCGTCGGTCGTGTCCAGATGGATGCCATACGTCTCCAGCCTGCAGAAGATATCACACATCATGAGAACCAATACACGATGTAGCGAGCCCAGCTGATGGCCTCGTCCTCACCCTCCAGCGGCTCGCTGTACCGCAGCATGGACGAGTGTAGCGATCCGGCGTCGGTCGTGTCCAGATGGATGCCATACGTCTCAAGCCTGCAGAAGATATCACACATCATGAAAACCAATACACGATGTAGCGAGCCCAGCTGATGGCCTCGTCCTCACCCTCCAGCGGCTCGCTGTACCGCAGCATGGACGAGTGTAGCAATCCGGCGTCCGTCGTGTCCAGATGGATGCCATAAGTCTCCAGCCTGCAGAAGATATCACACATCATGAGAACCAATACACGATGTAGCGAGCCCAGCTGATGGCCTCGTCCTCACCCTCCAGCGGCTCGCTGTACCGCAGCATGGACGAGTGTAGCGATCCGGCGTCGGTCGTGTCCAGATGGATGCCATACGTCTCAAGCCTGCAGAAGATATCACACATCATGAAAACCAATACACGATGTAGCGAGCCCAGCTGATGGCCTCGTCCTCACCCTCCAGCGGCTCACTGTACCGCAGCATGGACGAGTGTAGCGATCCGGCGTCGGTCGTGTCCAGATGGATGCCATACGTCTCAAGCCTGCAGAAGATATCACACATCATGAGAACCAATACACGATGTAGCGAGCCCAGCTGATGGCCTCGTCCTCACCCTCCAGCGGCTCGCTGTACCGCAGCATGGACGAGTGTAGCGATCCGGCGTCGGTCGTGTCCAGATGGATGCCATACGTCTCAAGCCTGCAGAAGATATCACACATCATGAAAACCAATACACGATGTAGCGAGCCCAGCTGATGGCCTCGTCCTCACCCTCCAGCGGCTCGCTGTACCGCAGCATGGACGAGTGTAGCAATCCGGCGTCCGTCGTGTCCAGATGGATGCCATAAGTCTCCAGCCTGCAGAAGATATCACACATCATGAGAACCAATACACGATGTAGCGAGCCCAGCTGATGGCCTCGTCCTCACCCTCCAGCGGCTCGCTGTACCGCAGCATGGACGAGTGTAGCGATCCGGCGTCGGTCGTGTCCAGATGGATGCCATACGTCTCAAGCCTGCAGAAGATATCACACATCATGAAAACCAATACACGATGTAGCGAGCCCAGCTGATGGCCTCGTCCTCACCCTCCAGCGGCTCACTGTACCGCAGCATGGACGAGTGTAGCGATCCGGCGTCGGTCGTGTCCAGATGGATGCCATACGTCTCAAGCCTGCAGAAGATATCACACATCATGAGAACCAATACACGATGTAGCGAGCCCAGCTGATGGCCTCGTCCTCACCCTCCAGCGGCTCGCTGTACCGCAGCATGGACGAGTGTAGCGATCCGGCGTCCGTCGTGTCCAGATGGATGCCATAAGTCTCCAGCCTGCAGAAGATATCACACATCATGAAAACCAATACACGATGTAGCGAGCCCAGCTGATGGCCTCGTCCTCACCCTCCAGCGGCTCGCTGTACCGCAGCATGGACGAGTGTAGCGATCCGGCGTCCGTCGTGTCCAGATGGATGCCATAAGTCTCCAGCCTGCAGAAGATATCACACATCATGAGAACCAATACACGATGTAGCGAGCCCAGCTGATGGCCTCGTCCTCACCCTCCAGCGGCTCGCTGTACCGCAGCATGGACGAGTGTAGCGATCCGGCGTCCGCCGTGTCCAGATGGATACCATACGTCTCAAGCCTGCAGAAGATATCACACATCATGAGAACCAATACGCGATGTAGCGAGCCCAGCTGATGGCCTCGTCCTCACCCTCCAGCGGCTCGCTGTACCGCAGCATGGACGAGTGTAGCGATCCGGCGTCCGTCGTGTCCAGATGGATGCCATACGTCTCCAGCCTGCAGAAGATACCACACATCATGAGAACCAATACACAATGTAGCAAGCCGAGCTGATGGCCTCGTCCTCACCCTCCAGCGGCTCGCTACACTGCAGCATGGATGAGTGTAGCGATCCAGCGTCCGTCGTGTCCAGATGGATGCCATACGTCTCCAGCCTGCAGAAGATATCACACATCATGAGAACCAATACACGATGTAGCGAGCCCAGCTGATGAAATATTTTTGAATGAAAGTAAAAATATTTTTCTAAGTAATTACTGAAAAATGCCGAGTTTGGTGGCAGGACGGCTGGAAAAGGTGAATCATTTGTAGTCAGTTGATAAGGTCTGGTCAAGGGTTGGGTCTATCATGCCGGTAATCTGCGGAGATGATAAGGTCGGTATCATCCACATATTCAGACTGAGTAACCACTCCTTTACACGACGTTTAGATACATTTAATGATGGGGATTCAAAAAAATTAAGCTCCTTGAAATAATTATTTAAATTACAAAGGTGTGTGTGAAATCTAATGAGAATTTGTTGTGGCATATCTATTGTTTAGCTGTAGAGTCGTAATTCAAACCCTAGAAGAATATCTGGTGTTATGGAAATGGGTGCTTTCTTGAAATATGCTGTGAAATTTTTAAAAATGTTTGTCAACAGACTTTTAATACATAATTGGCGAATGCTAGAAACAGAGCATAAACCTGGAATTGTCATGTCCAGGTGGATGCTGTACGCCTCCAGCCAGGGGGATAAAGACATTAAAGACATTAGACTTTCTTCAGCTATCCAGAATATTTTCTATCTATTTGTTCCTCCTTTCTATCTTACGTACCTTTTCTGCGTTTCCGCCATCATGTTGGGCCGCGGGGACAGATGATGGCGCAGGAAGGCCAGGTCTGGGAAGGCTTCGTAGATGTGCTCCGCCACAGTCATGTTGGCCAGCAGCATGAACTCTTCTATCAATCTGCAAAAGTATTGTGATTTAAGTATATCACATCAAAGACAGCCAGGATTTTAAACCTTACCAAAACTCCTTGGTACATTTGGTAACCTCAACTTTGGTAATTTTTTCTAGGCAAAGTGAAATATTTTCAATTTTCATTAACATACTAACTGAACATAACTGTCAGCCAGTTACTGAAGGGTGTAAAATGAATGTTAAATTTATTTCTCTTTGTCCTATTTATTTCTTTTATTCTTTCACTGAAATGTTAAAGCCACGTGACTTTTCCTTATAATCCTCACTTATATGTTTAAAATTCATTTTGGGAAATATTTCTTAGCAATAACGCTAGTATTTGGTATTCAGGCCCCTTTTATACAACGCGTCGGGCGCTCGTTGGGTTCCCGGTATAAATGCTCCTATCTAGTGCAATGTATTTATTTTACGTGCATCTAAGGACACGATAAATAAAAGAGGTCTTACTGCTGAGGGGAAAACAGATTTTTTTCTTCCGTCAATCAGATTTGAAATAAAATATTGGGCAAGTTTTCTCCCCAACGGTAGTGTGTCAGTGGAAGCAAATACTCTTGAAACGCTTTCTTCTGGTATCACAGCACTCATCATATATTTTATGTACATCTCAATCATTATGTTATGCATTGACTCGGTAGTAAAATTCAGATATTTTCGCCGAAGAATTGAATCATTCAGATTCTTCTCCTCTTCTCCCACATGATTCTCAATATCAATTTAAATCGAACAACCACAAACTTTTCTATTTTCTCATTTGATAAAGAAATATTTTTTATGATATAAGATTCTCCTCTCAGTGATATCAATCTAAGGGAGTAACTTTCAAGTAACAAACACTAGTGTGATAGACTACTTACTCAGACCCTGTTAATTGGTAAAGAGTACCTGTGAGACTCCTTGTTTTCGTATATGAAGCTACTCAAGGGAGTCTGTGTGTCGGGGTCAAGGTGGAAGCACAGTTTTGGCTGGTCGATGCGCAGTGCTCCCGAATCAAACCTCCGCCGGCGCATGATCACCGACAGCTTGTGCAGCTCGCGTATCCTCTCCGCGCAGTCCTCGGCTGTGAACCCGTTGGTCACCTCGGGAAAGTCCTCCGATGTGAACGTCTTGTCTGGATTGTCGATCACCATCTGGAGAAGGGTATCTAATTTAGTTTAAGGTGAAAGTTTAGGACAATAATTTTGGCACCTTATCTGTAGGGGTGTGCGATGCAGCAAATTTTTTTCGATTTGATGCAACGATTCGATTTGAATCGATTCAAATTCGATGCGATGCAAAGTAACTCGATTTCTTAAATTTACTTTTAATGATCTTGAATGATAGAACATACACTTGATCACTCGGCAAAGCAACCGTGATTATACGGAGTAGTGGAACGATGCTCTCGTCACCAGCTGATCTACCTGACCTTGGCTTATTTGATGTCCTAGGTGACATAGCTGCTGGGAAATTTGTGAAATTAGTAAAAGTATTTCTGACATTGTAAGCTCAAAATATCTAACCTAATCGTTGTCGCTCGTTATTAAAAGTTATAAATAGTGTCTAAATACAATAGAGAGTAATTAATATTATCTAATGGTAAGTGAGGTGTCTTCACGCTTTGCAGTCGTTTGTAGTTGTTTCAATGAGGGTAGGCCTATGGGTTGGATTGGAGGTAGAAAGGAGGGGGGGCGGCAACCGTCACCTTTGCCTACGTGGCAAAAGGGAAGCAAAAGTGCTAGCACCGACCCTAATCGCCTAACCTATAAGTCTATTACTTTTTTTATAATGCTTTACTGAATCAGAGTGGGATGTGGATAAAGTAGTGCATGCAACGATTGCATTCAGCCTTACAGACACTTGAAATATTTAGAACACGAACAAACTCACTGATGGATTAAAGGCATTCAAAATACAATTATTGCATAAACTACTATTATGTAAATAATTTACAACTTTAACAAATCACTTAATGATCCAACTTGTTTTCTTATTAGCTCACGTGCGAATGGGTAAATCATTTACCCCTTTAACATATCACTTAATGATCCAACTTATTTTGTTATTGGCTCACCTGTGCATGGTCGTACGCCAACTTGACACAGGAGTGAATGACCGAGCGACCGAAGCGCTGAGAGACGACTTTGGCATCCGGAGTGAGCTCCACGAATACAGAGAACGCCAACTTGTCCTCTCCAGCAGTCAGCGAACAGAGCTGACACAGTTCCACGGGCAACATGTGGTACACCTGACAACAACAGTTAGGTTAGGATCCACTGTGGGCTGGAGATAGGGAAATAAGACTAGATTACTATATAAGTAGACATTTGTATAGAGAATAGGCACTATGAGTTTGGTACTTAGGCCTGTAATTAATTAAAAGTACCGTATCCATTATTTACCTATTGCCACTCATTTTTTTTACCTTCACGTTAATATTTTATATCTTTTTAGTTAAAAAAAAAATGTTACCACTCTTTTTTTTAAAACGGTGGTTCTTTGTTGTTTTCAATTCGACCCTAAAATTTTGAAGACTTTTCAAATCGTTAAATTTTGTTGACCTTCACTTAAAGTTTGCAGTACAGAGTCAAATGAAACTGAACTAAATTTGGAGACTCCAGACTTTCTCCCAATACCTAGTTCAAAACGTTAGTGTAAACATAAAATGCCTGTTCAATGTCAGTGTATGATCAGCTGTTTGGATTTTTGCGCAGTAAATTACTCAAAGATAATTGAATGTGTTAATTTTTGTCTGGAATAGACATGTACTCTCTCGAGAGTTAAGCATTATCCATAAAAACTCTCACTGACTTAACTCGATATCGATAACTTCAACTTCTATTAACTTAACTCCATAAATTAATTGTCAAGTAGAATTTTTTTTTATTGGTAGCGTATACAAATTAACTCTCGAGAAATGTGTTACCAGAATAGTTCAACAGTTATTTGATTCAATTTGATACATCAACTCACCCTTTGAACCAAGTATACAGTCGTGGCTTTCTTGGAAACTTGGTTGTCCAACATGGTATTGTACTCAAGAAAGTGACTGACGTCGGAAATGTGAACTCCTACTTCTATATTTCCATTCTCAAGTTTCTTGGCGGACACTGCGTCATCCAGATCTCTTGCTGTGGCCGGGTCAATAGTGAATATACACTCTCTCCTGGACATTAACCAGACATTACAAATTAAGTGGCATTTAGTGGCACAAATTAAGTGCCAATATCCTACTCTTTACTATTAAAAATGTGGGACTTGGCCCTGTGTTCGAATTGTCAAACGAATCAGCCCAAAAAATGTTGTTTTATTTTTTATTTGTTTTTAGTTAACAAATTTGTTACGCTGACCTATTTGTATGTAGCTCTGGCTTAAATAGGTCAGTAGACTTAGATTCAGGGGTAGTTAGTTGGAGATGTGAAGTGATGTGAGTGTATGGATTTGGGACGTAGGACAGAGGGGCCGAGGGGCCAGTTATTTCACTGGTTGAAAAGATAGTATTTTATGTTTGTTGTAATGATCTAATTTATATGAATTATATTTGGATTCATCTTAACATGTCTCTTTCATTTAATGAGCTACGCCCTCAGTCATGTTGTGCGGCTTCTCGGTATGGCCAACTGAAAGTTGCACTCGTAACATTACAACAGTGTATACTTGAATACTTAATTACTGGAATACTTGTAGTCTTCATCATTGACCGACACGGTCGGATAGACTGTGTCATTTAGCATACACAAGGAAATCTACACAAAGATTATACAATGAGATCATAGTAGCGTGATTCTTACTGTACAAAAAAGAAGTAGCTCCTGTTTCCTACCTGAGGTCCAGCCGTTTGGCAATCTCGTCCTGCGGGATGGTGTAGGGCAGCCGGGGGAAGAAGATGTTGAGTATCGGGTCGTACGGAGTAGGGTCCAGGTTGTTCTCCAGCAGTATGGCCATGGTCTCTGCCTCCACATCCCCGCTCTGACCGACCGCCGACAGGATCACACTGAAACAATCAACACCAACTGGTGAAACACAAGGCTCTCCCTAAATGGTCATCTCCTCATTCAGTATTTTGGGAGCAAATACCCTATTTTGACACAGTTCACAATTTTGTTTGATTGAGGATTTCCCTCACTTTCCCCAAAACAGAACAAAAAACGTGTTTCTTTAAGAAATAATATGGAAACATTTTTTATTTGGCTTTCAATTTTTCTAGGAGCGTTCTATGATCTTTATTATCGTTTATAATTTGGTGTAAATTTCTTTGCTAATTAAGTTTTTTTTAAATATTATACTGAATTTTTTATACTGGTTGGTAGAAAATTAATGTAAAATGACAAATTTGTTCACCTTGCAATCAAATGACGTATAAATACTTGAAAAGTTATTGAAATTAACTGATAGCTTCAAGACAACATTTCTTGCATGACACCATATATAGGAAGATCTATATAAACCATAAATTTTGCAATGGAATAGTGAAAAAGAGATCAATGTGATTAAGAAATGTGTGTATTTAGTTTTTAATCATTATTATAAAAGCTTCACTTGTAAAAAATTATAAACATTTTTATTTATCGGACAGAACTAGACTGCTTTAAGTTTTCAGTTCACAAACTTTCCCTGTCTTTCAATGAAATGTCAAGTCACTTCTGGTGAGTTTCAACTTTGTCCTAGATTAACAAGGTACACCTCACCTTTTTCATAAATTCCTTAATTTCCACTGCGTGTGAACCAATTAAAATCACTCTTTTGCAAGTTCAAAAGTAACCTGATTCTGTTCAGTGATGTGCACGTAGTGATGGCAAAATTTCTTGAAAAATCGATTTTTCGATATATCAATGTATCAAAATAGTAAAATCGATTTCGATAAAAAATCGTGAACAAAAAATCAATGTTTTAAGAAAATTGATTTTTTTATCGAAGCTTTTAAATTTACTATAAGTTATCAGAAAGTAAAAATAAAACCAACAAACATTTAATGAATACTATCAATATTACAGTATTTGTAGTCAATGGTCACACCTTTGATTATATCATTGATTTTGTAGGTAAAATCCATGATAAACTCTACACATGTAAAGAATACACTACATTATTTGGTTTGAAATCAAATAGAGTTATGAAAATAAACTATTATTTGTTCATTGAAAAGATATATTAGATCGTAGACTAAAACAAAATGATTTATTTCAAATGATGTAAGAGCTAAATTGCGTATAACATCGCAAGACTGGAATAAACACAGTTTTTGTTTTGAGCTATAGAATCAACATGTATTGGAAAGCTAGAAAAACACAAATTCATATAAGGTCAATGGAGTTGGGAATTCATAATTTTTTTAACGTAATTCAAGGACTATTAAAATTTTATTTTAGAGTAAAATTATTTTACTATCGTTGGTTGCCGATTTTGAACAGAACCGTACCAGTCTAACCTACGGTAACCAAGTCTCTATTTTTCAATTAAATTGTAATAATAGCAAAATTTTAACAAAATCAAAGGATGAACCCTATTATTAACTGTTTTGTATAAAAAGGTATGATAGATACATATACTTTACATGATACTGTATTTTGGCCGATGCGAAATGAGTGTAGCAATAGTCATAGCAACAATCACGGCCATCTCTATTCTCTAGTAAACTCTCTAATAGAAATGGCCTTGCACCAATACGATATACAGCCAATACTAAGTTATTTGACTTTGATATTTGGCTCTAATGCAACAAATTTTGTAAATTTAAAGCCAAACTAAGGTTAGGATCTTAAAATATACTGTTTTAAAGGAGTAAAAACAGCAATTCTTTGTCTTTTACCCGACCGATTTTAAAATCGATATTTTTAGTAAAAAAATCGATTTCCAAAAAATATCATCTTGAAAAAAATTGATGTCAAAAAATCGATGTAGGCCTATCGAGTGGTAAAAAACGATTTTTCCGAAAAATCGATTTTATTTTGCCATCACTATGTGCACGATTACAACACAAGGTCGAGAAATGTGTACAGGACAGCGCAGCACAGGTTGGCAACAATGGCACGCCTACCTTCTCTGGCGGGTGTTTTCTTGTTAGGCTAAATAAAATTCCAGAAGGCATTCGAAATGAAAATTCGGAATCAAAATTCAAATCTAAATTAAGATGCTATTTAGCGTCGTCCGTGTTCTACTCGGTGGACGAGTTCATGAACCACAACTCAGGGGAGACATCGGCTTGAGTCCTTTAATTAATTTGCAATGGTACTCTCTGGCTGGTACTTTTTCAACCATATATGTGTTTTACACAATGAGTGTTTAGTTCTTAATGTATGTTGACACATGCTATGCAATACTTGTATTGTCCAACAGCAATAAAGAATTTATTTATTTTTATTTATTTATAAAATTCGCGCAGTGGCATCTTAGTGACTCACCCCTGCGCAAAGTTGACGTCAGACCAGTCGGTGATCTGCGCGGTGAATATCGTGTCCGCGTAGGCGGCCGGGTTGTGCATGTAGTCGGGCGGCAGGCTTGGGTCACCCAACGGAATTCGGATGCGCGGCACGCGCGAGTCTCGCGGGGAGAACACCACATAGCTGCTGTTGGGTTCCACCGTCGACTGCAGCTTGCCAACCGTCGTGCGCGAGTGGACCCGCTCCTTGAGGAACACCACCTGCGCCACAGCAGTTCAGTCTCAGGCACAATAACACAAACTTCAATTGTTCGGGATATTAGCAAAAATATAAAACTAGTAAAAACCAGTGAAGTAAAAGTTAAAACGGACAACTTTATAGCTGTCTGGTTTGAGGAGGATATTGAGTACCCCCTAAAATAAGCTAGGCTAGTAGATATTACCCAAGATTAATAAAAGCAATAATAATAAAAAATTTTATCGCTTTTACAACATGGTAAGTTGGAAGCAATATTACAATAATACAATAATTTTGATATTACATTAAAAACTTCGATAAAAATAAAAAATAGAATTTTGGTGTATCTTAGTTTAATACCCCTCCCCTTTAGTCCAAGCTCTGATAGGGGAACCGAGCCTCAGGTATAGGGCGGGTCGCAGGTGGCGGATAGCGAATGCTCCATCAGATATGGTGGACAGCTGCGAATAAGGGGTAACCCAAATAAGCAGTCCCGGACCGAGGCGGCAGCACCAGAGGGCGTGGGAGGGTGATCTGTGGCGGGGTCACACTCAGCAAGTCCACATGAGCCCAATGAAAGTGCTGTGTCATGGCGAGGATGTGCCGCCATCAAATAAGCACTGCCCGTACTGCCTTGTACGATAGGGTTTGGGTACCAAAGGCTAGGAGAAGGAAACTCTGATGTAAAACCGAGGTCAGGATAGGATCTTGGAGCTGTGGTGAAAGCTGCTACCCTAGGAGAAGGTGACTCTGAACAAAAACCCCTGGTCCTCCAAGTTGGGGGTTGGACGTTGGGCCGACAACCCACTCCGGAAAAACAATTTGTTACGAATCGTAGAACTGAAGCCTCGGAAACTGGACTGGAACAAATGCCAAAGACTAGGATACGTACAAAGGACTTACGAATTGGAACTTGGAATGTTAGAACATTAGCTGTGCCTGGTGGCTGTGATATATTAGATGAAGAATTATTTAGGTATAAACTGGATATAGTAGCGTTACAAGAAACCAAATGGCCTTATGCCGGGAAAATAAATACCAAAGAATATGTGATGTATTATAGTGGTACAGATAGTGGTAGATACTATGGAGGAGTAGGTTTTGCTGTAAGAAAATATATTGCTGAATCTGTGATAGGCTTTACACCGATAAATGAAAGAGTGTGCAATCTTAGAGTAAGGGGAAAATTCAAAAATTTATCGATGTTAAGTATATATGCTCCAACAGAAGAAGCCGATGATGAAGATAAAGACAGTTTTTATGAAATACTAGAAGAAGAAATAAATAAGTTACCAAGCTACGATGTAAAATTAGTCTTAGGAGATGCTAACGCAAAGGTTGGAAGAGAGGAGATCTGGAAGGAAATAGCAGGAAAGGAGAGCTTACATGAACTAACAAATGAGAATGGACTTAGGCTTCTGACGTTAGCCAGCTCAACAAACATGAAAATAAGTAGCACAATATTCCCTAGAAAACAAATTCACAAAGCTACTTGGATGTCTCCGGATGGGAAAACTGTTAATCAAATAGACCATGTGTTAATTGATATCAGACATGCTAGTAGTATTGTGAATGTACGAACAGTAAGAGGTGCCGAATTTGGAACGGACCATTATTTAGTACTTGTTAAGCTAAGGCAAAGAATTGACTTAAAAAGAAGGAAAGCATCAAAGAAGGAGATATTAGATACAGAGAAACTGAAGTTACCACAAATACAAAAGGAATTCAGGATTAAGTTAGAAAATAAGTTTGAAGTACTGGAAAATGAAGTTGTAGAAACATGTGTGGGAGAACCCAATCTAATTGATAATCAATGGAAGAAAATTCAAGGGACGGTGAACAATACAGTTAAAGAAGTGTGTGGTAAAAGACAGAAGATGAAGAAAAACCCATGGTTTTCAGATGAGTGTCAAACCTTAGTTAACAAAAGAAAAGAAATCAAGCTTAAATGGATTGTAAGCAGGAGAGCTGTTACCGAAGAAGATAAAAGAAAATCAGAGCAGCTTCGAGTAGAGTATCATGAAATTAATAGAAATACAAAACGAATGCTTAGATCGTGTAAAAGAAACTTCCTCAATGGAAAACTGACCAAAGCAGAAAATGACAGAACCACGAACAACACCAGAGATTTTTATAGAACTATTAGGTTTTTCAAAAAGGGCTTCTCTGCAAGAGCATGTGGAATAAAAGATAAAAATGGGAATCTATTAGTTGATAAAGAATCAGCTACCAAAGTATGGAAAAATTATTTTGAAGAACTTCTAAACTGTGATATATCCGGAAGGGGAAACATGGAAGAAAATTTAAGTTACCATAATGTTGAACCTAATGTTTTACCACCATCAGAGCAAGAAGTGGAAGAAGCAATTAAGCAACTCAAATGCAACAAAGCTCCTGGAGAGGATGGACTCACTTCTGAAATAATTAAAAGCGGTGGGAAAATCCTAAGGAAAGAAATTCATAAGCTAATAACAAATGTATGGAATTATGAAATCATACCAGAGGAGTGGGCAGAAGCTATAATAATTCCTTTACACAAGAAAGGTGATAAGCAGTCGTGTACTAATTATAGAGGTATCTCGCTTCTAAATACGGTATATAAAATATTTTCAAGAATATTACTAATGAGATTAAACCCATACACAGAATCAATAGTGGAAGAACAACAAGCTGGCTTTATGAAAGGCAGATCGACAATTGATCAGATATTCTTGCTAAAACAAGGAATTTCAAAGTATTATGAGTACAATAAAAATTTTTATGCGATATTCATTGATTTCAAAAAGGCATATGATAGCATAGATCGAGGAACCTTATATAAGAAAATGGAAAAATATGGCATACCAGAAAAGCTAATAAAATTAACAAGGCTATGTATTAATGATTCAAAAGCAAAGGTGAGGGTAGACGGGGAAGTATCAGAGAGTTTTCGTATGAATACAGGAGTAAGACAAGGGGATGGGATCTCCCCCACTCTTTTTAATATAGCAATAGAAGAAGCTCTTCAAAAAGTAAAGAACTTTAAGAGAGTAATCTATCTTTGACTAAATTATTATTCTATTTATTAAATAGGCCTACATTGAGAATTGAAAAAAAAGTACAACTCATTTTTATTGATAATCTGTAATCGAATACATAAATGTAAACAAACATTTTAATTAATTATTTAAACAGCTGATTCATATTTTAAAACATAGAAGATTGAAAATATAAAGATACCACAGATTCTCCCACGCTACAGAAAATCACGGACTAAATCGTTGTGGTGCTCTCCTTATCCTCTGCGGTCTCTGAGGTGGCTGATCATCCGGAGGGATGCACACTTGTTGCGGAACTAATACCATATCTGCATTTTCTAGGTTTTCCTCTTGGTTAACTTTTGGTTTGAGGCTCACTCCGTTTTTGCTTCTGTCTGGACTTTTCTCTATTTCTTCTGGAACCTCTGTATTTTTCAGTTGATTAATGTGTCTCTTAGATATGTATCCTGAGTCGAGTCGGACTTTATAATGAAGAGTGCCAAGCCGACTTAAAATCTTTCCAAATTTCCATTGCTGTCCAATCCTGACGAGTACTCGTTTTCCCCGGACAAATGAGCGTTTGACCTTAGTGCGTCTTGCTTGATCATTGGTAGTTTCATTAGTTGGCCGTAGGACATCAAGTTTTGTTCGGATCTTGCGGTTTAAGTACAATTCAGCTGGTGATTCTCCAGATTGAAGTGGTGTTGCTCGATATCGGAATAAGATGTCTCTAACTTTTTGAAGTAGAGATCTTGTTGATACTATTGTTTGACCTTCCAGATTCCTTTTTAAAGCTGACTTGATGGTTTGAACGTAGCGCTCTGCCAATCCATTTGTCGCTGGATGACTGGGAGCTGAAAATTTCTGAGTTATGCCAGTTTCCTTACAAAATTGTTGAAATTCTTGACTAGTAAAAATTGTAGCATTGTCAGAGACTAGGACGTTTGGATATCCGTGACTGGAAAATATATCTTGTAAGAAATCTATTGTGATTGTTGAGGTTGGATCTGATCGTGTTATTTTTACTTCTGGCCATTTGGACTTTGCATCAACAACCACCAGGAAGTGATGGCCATGGAATGGGCCTGCGTAGTCCATGTGAACACGCTCAAAGTTTGAATCAGGTGTCTCCCAGGAGTGAGTTATCCTGGTTGGTTGATTTTGGTTTACAGAGCAGGGAACACAAGATCGAACATTGTGCTCAATGTCTTGGTCGATTCCAGGCCAGTAACAGTATCTGCGTGCAAGGCGCTTCATCCGTACGATTCCAACATGGGTGGAGTGTAGTTCTTGCAGAACCTGTGACCTGAGTGATGCTGGAACATATACTCGTTCTCCTCTAAATACAACTCCCTGATTTAGTGAATAGATTGGATCATTTGTACCTTCGTTCAGCTGTTGTAGAATAGGCTTCATGGAAACATCATGAGTTGTTTCTCTTGCGATTGATTCACTTGATATGTCAATTGAAGATATGTTCAGAATAGACATGAGTTCTATTGCTTCAACTTCTTTGTTAATAGTAGTATCAATGCCCTTGTTTGTTTCTGCTGTGGATGACCTGGACAGGTAGTCAACATTTGTATGTTCAGCAGCTTTCCTATGTCTGATGGTGTAGTCAAAACCTCTGAGGAAGACAGCATAGCGGAGTAGACGTCCTGCCGTCATAGGTGGGACATTATTTGGATGAAAGATTCGAGTTAGAGGTTGATTGTCAGTAATGAGGTCAAACTTTCTTCCATATAAGTACGGAAAAAATTTGTTCACAGAAAAAATTATCGCAAGTGCCTCTCTATCTAGCTGGCTATATTGACTTTCTGATTTCGTTAGTGAACGAGAAACAAAGGCTATTGGGCGTTCAGAACCATTGATTGTATGTGACAGAACACCAGCAACACCAAATGGGCTAGCATCACATGCAAGAGAAAGCGGCAAGTTAGGATCGTAGGGTACTAATACTCGTTCAGATGCGATTTCTTGCTTTATTTTTTTGAAGGCATCTCCGCAATTTTTGGTCCATTGAAACTTACGGTTTTTGATGAGGAGTTGACGAAGAGGGTAAGTTAAAGTAGAAGCCGAGGGGATGAACTTTGAATAGTAAGTTACAAGTCCCAAAAACCTTCGGACATCATCAACCGATTTTGGGGGCTCAGCACTTAGAATTGAAGCAACATTTGCTGGGGACTTTGAAATCTTGTTGTGTTCGACTACAAACCCTAAGTATGTGATGCTCTTGCGGAAGAAAAGACACTTCTTGCGATTAATATGAAGACCGTTGGCTTGGAGCCGGTCAAGGCAAGAACACAAATTCATGTAACACTCATTTAGAGTAGCACCATAAACTATAATGTCATCAAAATAGGTACTTACTCCAGGTAAGTCACCTAACACTTGTTCAATGATCTGGTTGAATATGCTAGGTGCTGTTTTAATACCAAAAGACAGGCGATTAACCTTATAGGTACCCTTGTGCGTTGAAATAGCTTGAATGAGTGAGCTTTCCTCATCAACAGCTACGTGAAGGTAAGCCTTGAACAAATCTAATGTACAAAAATACGTAGCATTCCTTAGCTTATGGAGATTGTCGTGAATTTTAGGGATTGGATAGTGTGCGTCATACAACTGTGGATTTACAGTTGGCTTATAATCAGCACATAGTCGTAAAGATCCATCAGGCTTAGGAACAACGACTAAGGGTGATCCCCAGTCACTTAAATCTATTTTGGTGATGATTTTGTCCTTTTCGAGTCGATCCAACTCATCTCCTACCTTATCTTAAAGCGCGTAAGGAAGAGGCCTGGGCTTAAGAAAAACAGGTTTTCCTTGAGGCCTTAATTTAAGGTTAATGGAAATGTTTGGAATACAACCGATGGTGGGTGTAAAAATGTCTGAATAATTGGATTCAATTTTGCAAATGAGATCTTCAACAGTGTCATTGATGGTATTAACATGGTTACCCTTTTGAGACGAATCAAAAGTTGTCGTCAAATTTATATTAAAACGTCTAATCCATGTCCGACCTAATAACGCAGTGAAGCCATCAGGAACGACAAATAGCTGTTCAGTGGCCGATTGGTTATTAACTTCTACTTGAACTGAAGCAATTCCTAATGGTGTAAATACTTCTCTAGTGTATGAACGAAATTTAACAGTTGTAGGCTTAAGTGAATCTGCTGGAATGTTAAGTTTGTCAAAGTCTGCTTTGGGGATAAGTGTGTGTGCAGACCCCGAGTCAACCTCGAATAGTTGTGGGTGACCATTGATTTGAACTGTTTGGAAAAATTTTTCTGTGTTTGATAAGTTTGTCCCATAAACAGTCAAGACTTTCCCTATACTATAAAGGTCATCAACATCCGAGTCATCAGATTCGTTCGTATGTATATTTTTAACTGAATTTTTAGATAACAGAGTTCTGATACATACCTTTGCTACATGGCCGTTTTTGTTACATTCTTTACAACGTACTTGAGATCGGCGTAGTCGACAGTCGTTGAATTGATGATTCGATTTCCCGCATCGAAGGCATACATTATCCAGTCCAAGAGCCGCAAGTTGAACATGCCCTCTGCGCTGATCCCTGCTGTCTCGTTGACTGTGGGCTGGTTGTGTGGAGTCCTGGCTGGATTTTGAAGTGCGTCGTTTTTTGTCTGTACTGGAGTTCCGGGTTGGGTTCTGTGCTACCTTATTAACATCTGCATTTGCAGAAGTTTGTAAAGAAGAAATGATCCTGAATTGTTCTTTGTCGATCTTAGATGCTTCAAAGGCCAGAGCCTTTTCTACAGCTAATTCAAAAGTTAAATCTCTTTGTACTAGAAGATTTTCCCTGATACTTGAATTGTGGATTCCTCTGATAAATTGTGCCCTCAACAATAAATCGGTTACTGGGGCGTTACATCCAGAACAGTTAAAATTACATGAAGAAATTTGTTTCCTAAGAGCAGTGACATATTCTGATATAGATTCGTTACTTTGTTGGACTCTAGAAAAAAACTTATGTTGCTCAATGATAGTATTTTGTTTTGGAAAATGGCTATCTAATAGTTTAGTAAGTTCATCATATGAAAGTTCAGAAACTTCTTTAGGAGAAGATAATGTGCAAAGCAATTCATAAGTGCTATGTCCTATACTATTAAGAAATATCTGAGCACAAACTTTTTTGTCATCAAATACATTTTTTAACTTCAAAAAATTTTCAAATCTTTGTTTGTACTGTTGAAACTTTTCCTTTGATTGATCGAATTGTTCAAAGTTTGACACCAACAAAATGTTGTTCCTAGGCTGATTCATCATACCTTGAAAAGCAGTGGTAACTGTCTGAAGGAATTGCTGAAACTGAACTTGATCCATTGTGTGATTCACTCTTTCACGTGTTCGTCGCCATTTTAATCTATCTTTGACTAAATTATTATTCTATTTATTAAATAGGCCTACATTGAGAATTGAAAAAAAAGTACAACTCATTTTTATTGATAATCTGTAATCGAATACATAAATGTAAACAAACATTTTAATTAATTATTTAAACAGCTGATTCATATTTTAAAACATAGAAGATTGAAAATATAAAGATACCACAGAGAGGTATAAAGTTGGGTATAGACCTGAACATCATGGCCTTCACAGATGATGTAGTGATATTGGCTGAAAAATCCGAAGATCTGTGTGCATTAGCTGATGAGTTTATTCAAGAATGTAAAAAAGTAGGTTTGGAGCTAAATGAAGAAAAAACTAAAATAATTAAATTTGGGCGTAATCCAAACAATAGAGGTGCAAAATTCAATATAGCCCAATACTCAGTGGAATGTGTGGAAAGCTTTAAATACCTAAGGGTAACGGTGAATAGTTCTAATGTGGAAGATAGTGAAATTCAAAGTAAGCTAGCAAATGCCAATAAATGTTTAGGTGCCTGTACAAAGCTCCTTTCATCAAGACTCCTATCATGTTGTACAAAAATAAGAATATATAAGACCATTATTCAGCCAGTGCTATTATATGGAAGTGAGACCTGGGTTCTATCCAAGAAAAATGAAGGGCGCTTAATAGTTTTTGAAAATAAAGTGTTACGCAAAATATTTGGCCCTATAAAAGATGAAGGAGAATGGCGTATTAGGAAAAACCGAGAGTTACGTGACCTATATCGGGACCCTGATGTCGTGGCTGTGATAAAAGCAAAAAGATTGGGCTGGCTGGGACATGTAATGCGAAGGGAGGAAGGGTCAAGACTGAAAGAAGTGTATAGTGCTGTACCAGCTGGAAAACGCCCTTTGGGGAGACTCAAAATGAGATGGTGTGACCAAGTACAGAGAGATGTGAGGCAGTGTGGAGGGACAGTGGAGTTAGCGGCAGATAGAGAGGCGTGGAAGAGGTTGGTCTACGAGGCGAAGAATCGACTGAGATTTGTAGCGCCCCAGCAGTAAGTAAGTAAGTAAGTAAGTTAGTTTAATACCGTAACTCCAAAATGACAGTGGTATATAGTTTCAGAGTCTGCAGTACCAGAAGGCTTTGAATTTAATTCCCATAAGACTAATGTTAAATTACAAACATCTGCTACACCTTTAATATTGGTCAATAAAGATTCGTCTTAATGTAATTTTAAAGGAAAATTTAATACCTAAGGCAATCTGAAATCAAAAGTTTTATATTATTGATTGTTTTATTAATAAACAACAAATTATCCTCCATATTTTTATTTAAAAATTAAAACTTTTTCCAGCAGTTTGATCTTATAAAACGCTTTATAATCATGATTTTAATTTCAAGGGGCTCAAGATAAAAAAAATTCTTTAAAATGACATAAAAATGAATCTTTTTCGGCCAATATTAAAGGTGTAATGGATGGTTAAAATTTAACATACAAAAATTCAAGTCGGACAGTCCTGCAAAAGCTTCAGTTTAAAATGAATTTTGTTTATGTATTTCGGCAATGATTCATAAAAACTATAAAAGGCTTTTTCAACTAAATATATTTTTATTTATTTTTAAACGTTCGCGAGTTTTGTTCTTTTTTATACCTTCTGGCAAAATATTCAAATATTTTTCACCAGCATTAGAGAATAAATTTTTACTGATATTTAGTCTTAGTTGTGGAGGTGTAAAATTTTGGTGAAATCTAGTACTATATCGATGAATATTTAATTTACAATTAAATTTGCAATAAATTGTTGTTTCCAAAATATAAATACAAGGCAGTGTTAACAACCGCATCCTTTTAAAGGTTTCTTTACATGACTGTTTTTTATTAAATATTAATTTAAGGTTTTTTTGAAGATTAAATTTTTTTTATTTAGTTTTTTTACATTTCTCCCAGATTATGATGCCATAAGACAAATTCGTCTTTGTAAGTCCATAATACAACACAAGCAGTCAATTTTACTGAACATAATCAGTATCTGTGTTGTATCTCGTGCTTCACTATCTCACTTTTGAGGACAATACGACAACAGCAACGATCCATTAATGTCCGGTTGGAGGTAAAAGACCCCTAGTACAATTTGCTTAAATCCAAACCAAGAATCTTAAAAAACCAACGATGGTTCAATTTTTATTTAGTTTTAACACTTTTAACTAGGTTAGTATACTCCTTGTCAAACTAATAACGGTGATGAAACATAAAAACTGGATCGATATAAGGGTCTTTCATATTTATTTGCCAGAACTAAATGTCATTTAAAGCTATTTTGTTGAGAAAAACTTACCTTCCCAGTGCGTTGTCCTGAATTACTCTGAAAAACATGGAAAAAAGTAAGTGAATACATAATAATAGTTTTAGTTCAATCGAACGATCGAAACAATGTTAGTTCAAATAGCCTTAATAACAGCCTTGACGATACGAGATTGTATAAATTATTCTGCAGTGATTGTCCAAAAATTTATACTAGGGCAATTTGGCCGTTCTTTTGAAAAAAGGTTTAGTGAAAATCTACCTAAACCTAAGTTGCAAACGCAGCGCACCAAGTTTGCAGAACACCTTATCAATGAAAATCAAATGTTGACAACTGCGGTGACAGTTTAAGAATATTACATATGTAATAAAGGCCCCATAATGAATGTGCTAGAGAGCTACGAAATTTACAAAGCTTTGAAACCATAACTTTTTTATGGCCTTTCTATTCATTTCCTTTTTATTTCTTGTCTTTGCTGGGGCAGAGGGGAAGGATGGGGGACGGGAAGGTGGTCTTGATTGGCGGGCATCAACTTACCTTGTTTATATTACAGCAATGGTTTTCATTTATCTGTGACCGTCCTCCCCATGACTATCACGGATAATAGAGGTTCTAATGTAGTCACTTTTAACCATTAATGACAAGTCGAAAATCTAGGAGCTTTATAAAGTGAGTATCTTAAATTGAATAAAATATTCTTATAGTGTGTACTTAGAGGTACCTTAGCTAGAATCGCTCTCTTTTAAGAATACAAGTATTTTATTTGTTTTGATGAAACCCAAACAATAATCGAGAAATTATGACGATATATTTAAAATTTTTAGTATACCTGTAACTTCCCAAAGAACGAATATTGCTGGACTTAATCGTTTCCTTAACTTTTCAACGTGCGCCTGCCAATTAAAGTACATATGGATCGATTTTTGCTAGTAAATGATCAACAAAATTATGAGAAGTTCAAAAGTCAATGAATTTGAATTCAAGCTTTTATGAAAAAAATTTCTTGAAAACTTTATTAGGTTGAGTTTTGATACATTCATGGAAAGACCATAAACAAAGAACCATTCCTCCAGAAGTAAAATGTTGCTAACTACGGTGGTTTTGTAAATTTAAATAATTTTTCTCTTTGCAAATGATAACACTATCATCTGCATATTGGGAAGAGGTCATGTTTGAGTTTCATGTTTGGCAAAGATTGTTTATATAGATGATAAGTAATAAGGTCCAAGAGTTGACCCTTGGGGGAACTCCATACTGAGCACCATCTATACCGTTCAGAATAAATGTGTGGTCAAAACGCAGATTTCAATCCCCCCATTTTTCCTGTTCCTCCCACTGCACAGAATACAACCAATCACAATCACTGAGAAATATTGCAGCTGTTTCATGTCTTATGTCATTTGGTGGCAATGTTTTGATTTTTCATAGACAAATATTCTTTTTTTGTTGTTTGAGATGTAAAAAGAAGCGCTTGCAACGGCAACTAGAGAAAGTAACACGATCATCAGTGCCCTTTTCTACTCTGAATCTCAAGGTTGAAATGAAATAATATCTGATTGTGAAAAAAAACAGGGGAAATCAGGAAAGTATTGAGGGAATTTTCCTTGTGGTGGGAAATAAAATTCTGTCTTTCGACCGCACATTAATTTTGAAAGTATTATTCTGATAATGTGTATGTAATCATATTTAAACTAAAGATTATTTGATCATACATTTTATTTATTTATTTAGGGCTGTTAAATTTCATGTCAGAGCATTTCTTGTTTTGTTAATTAGTTAACTGTCTTAATTAACAAAAAAAAAAGGGGAACCATTTTCTGCAACAATTAAGAAAAGTAACTCTATAAATACCAATTTTTCTAGATTACCTTCCACATATCCGGAGGGTTGATGAGCACGACTACTTCGTCGGCCTCTAGGGGCTCGGTTCCTGTGCTTCAGGCCTTCAATCATTATGTCTTTCTCATCTCCCTGAGGGCATAAACAATAGGGTCAAACTTGGATCCAGTATTGCAAAGTTGACAAGGTAAATTTTAACAATTTAGACTTTATGTAATGCAAAACTGTGGATTGTTCTATATTGAACTTCCTCTAATCCGGCATGTCTGGGACTTGACACATGCTGGATTACAAAATATTCCGGAGGATAAATGTCAGAAAAATGTGAATCCAAGAAAAATTTACATAAAATGTAGGCCTATTACAATATTCATTACTAGCTTCAGTATAAAACCATTGCATAACATACTGTAATGAAAAATATTTTACATGACTATGAAACTAAAATAAAAACTATACAATGTCACCCCATGTTGGATGAATACGGCTCCCCTCCCCTCCACAAGACCCAAAGTGCTTTCAATGGCACAGTGTTGACCCCTCGCGACTTCCGATCCCAAATTAACTTAAATGCTTGTTATTATTTTTATACACCGATCAAAAGTAATGCCGATTAAAAGTCGTGCCGGATTATCAAGCGTGCCGGATCGTAGGATGCCGGATTAGAGGAAGTTTATTTAGTTTCTTATCCCTCGTCATCCCGTGAACCACAGGAGACGTCATTGGACCAGTCAGTTGAAGCTAACATTATCCTCGTCTCATGCTACAACAAAGGAGGGGGGGGGGGGGGAGGAAATTATACAATCATTCATGGGGACAATAGTCGGAAAGATAACCCTACCAATTTGTTTGCAGGAAGTCGTCCAGGGAGTAAAAACATTCCCAGACCAGGAATTCCTTCAACGAGACATAACATTTTTTATGTCCTGGATCTCTTTGAAAGTTTGAGGGAATTTATTAAAAAGACTTATGCCCTGATGGCTTGGTTGCTGTTAAAAATTCTAAGGTTGTGTTGAACAGATGATCTGTTGTTTCTAAATCTGGTGTTATAGATGTGTGTTACTGTGTAGCAACTTTGGTTTATAATTCTTGCATATTTTGCTGCTTCAAAAATATTTAATGAAGGTACAATTAACAAATTCAACTGTTTAATGCATCAGGGCAATGATCCCTAGGCCTAACTGTGCCTAATTACTCAGTACATATTCCATTATTGCACATAATCATGAAGTAGTAGGCTAATTGAAAACAGGAAAAAAAGGAAAAAAGGAAACAATTATTATGTTATGCAGGATTTCATTGATCTTGCAAAATTGTTCTTTACAGTGTGTGTATGTACATAATGAAGGAATATAAAAGATAAAAACTTTATGTCAATTAGTTAAATAAACGGAAAGTAAAACAAATAATGAATAAAAACATAAATAAAATTAAACACAAACCTCTGATGAGATGTAAGCTTCCTTGTAACATCTTGGATTGATTCTGATATTTCCCTGTAATATTAAATAACAATTAAAGCCTTAAATTGTGTGATAAAACTATAAGCCTAATTAACACTAATGAACCATCCAAAACACACACAACACGACTGAGCAAAATTAACTGCCTTGATGGTCCAGTACTTAAAAACAAGAATTCAGAGTGTAATTATATTCTGTGTACATCGTACTTCCCATACGTACTTCCGTGGACCCTCTTCCATAGGGTATGAGCAGGGCCGGATTTAGGCATGGGCCACATGGGCCCGGGCCCAGGGCATCAAACTTTCAGGGGCGGAAGTTTTTTTTTTTTTTAGATTACCGGTAGTTAAAATTATTTTAAACCATCAAGAGTGGTCCATGCAGATTATTTGGTTTCACTTAGGTTTCTACACTAAGTAAAACTTGAGAGCTGGGTTTCCGGTTCCCGGATGTGCCGCCATTTTGTTTTTTGTGAGACGACGCCATTAAGTGCCTGACATTGCAAGTTTTAAGTGTGGTTGGCAACAGTGTGCTGTCTCCTGATTGGTGCTCTATATTTTTTTGATTGTTTGTCCTTTGTTTTTTTTTACTTCTTCCACAACGTTCTGTTTAAGCTTTGTGCATTTATTAGTGTTTTATTTAGTTTTTGTGACTGCCTTTTCTGTTTTCAGGTTTGCCTATGGACTTCTCCAGGTTCGCCTGGTGTAATTTTACCAACTGTGTTACAGTATGTTCTAGGTATTTTTTCCACCTGAAGACAGATTCCATATAAGATATATAAGATAAGATTCCATATCCCGAAACGTCGTGAATTTTGTTTACTTATCAGCGATGGAAAATGTCCACAATAATTTACTAAACAATAAAATTGCCCAGTATAATGTTTTTCTGAAATTTTTAAACATCTAGGGCCTAGTCCTCTAGAATCCTAAATTAATAAAATACCTTTATTAAATCAAAATAACATCCTGACCACCAAATTTTTCGTCTTTCTTTACTTACAGCTATCATTGTCTTCGTTTTCAAACCAAACTCAATTTCAGCTGGAGACAAATATTCTTCAAAAGCATCTTTTTCCGATTTTTTCTTCGCACTCGAGGTTTTTTTCTTGCTATGGGAAAAATAAATTTTTTAGTTTTAATTGAAAACTAATATATCTAGACTTATGAGATGTTATTTTATCACGAGGTCTGATAAATATTACGAATACATCTGAAAATAATGGTAATTATTTAGTAAGCGTAGCCAGCCTTAACCCTTTAACTATGTTGGTTAATCGTTCTAAACTGTGTTCTTATTACAAATTAAATACTTTTCGAGTGTGCAAGAAATCAATTTTATGTATTTATAAGCTTTGATTTATAAATAATAATATGAAAATAAACGTTACAAAATTTACTTTTATTTTACTGTAGTGTAGGACTAATGGTTACGCTAAAATAAAAGGTTTATTGTAAGTAGACTATGGCATCCATAAAAGTACTTACTTAGCTGATTTCTTATTGTCTTGGAAAAAAACTTCGTTTGATTTAGGTGATTGCGCAAGGCTCTTCTGTGGAGTATGCATTCCCCGCCTGAACCTTGGTGGCACATTATCTGTGACATCACGTTCTTGGAACCTTTGTGGCACATTATCTGTGACATAACGTTCTTTAATTTCCTGCGGATGTTCAATGACAGCTTCTTTTGCCTCATCATTTTGGCCTGAATGAGAATTCTTCCTTTCTTTATCCCCAGAAGACTTTTTCCGTTTCCTAACTTTTTTTGGCTTTTGAGATTCCAATAAAGTTGCACTCTTCAACTGTTCAATTATATCTGCAAAAGCAGCGTCTTCAACAGGATTAGGGAAAACTTTTTCAACATTTAGTGATGAACTCTCACTTGCCTCTTCCTTGTTGCTATTTCTGAAATAAAAAGAACAATTAAACATTTTTCATTAAGGTTTTGATTATTTTTATTGAATAGGTCTAAAATTGCAATTGTACAGTTTTATTTATATTTATAAAATTTTTATATTTATAAATATGTAAATAAATAAATATTTATTCAATATTTAAATATAAATATTGAATATTTATTTATTTACAGTGTCTAATCACGCCCTTACATGCAGTGTTTGCCTGGGTTGAAGACTTGTCATGACAATAATTCCTT
Source organism: Neoaliturus tenellus (assembly GCA_030545055.2). Classification (NCBI taxonomy): domain Eukaryota; kingdom Metazoa; phylum Arthropoda; class Insecta; order Hemiptera; family Cicadellidae; genus Neoaliturus; species Neoaliturus tenellus. The sequence goes on along the minus strand of CM061532.1, from coordinate 21,488,661 downwards.
ACCTCAATTCTTGTTCTATATACATAAATTGACCCTCAGTGATCCAGCTTTCTCACTTTTCAAACGCTGTTAAGGCTGCGGTCTACCCCTGGCGCGCATCCAAATGCAAGGGTTTTTTAGAATCGTGTTATCTTCTGCCCAATGAAGCCTAGAGCTATAAATAAGGTGTCATATTAAAGAAGAATAACGGTACTAGTTTTCGTCTGTTACAATTTTGTAATTAGTTCATTAAAACCAATAGAAAACTTCAGTTAAAAATCGAGAAAAACAGATGATTTTAGACCGGTATAGCTGAAATTAGAAATTTTATTTTAAAATTCTAAAAAGATAGCCGACTAGATCCTTTATTCTACTTTTAGAAAAAGTTAAGAGCCAATCTCTATCTTAATTGGTTATTTTTAAAACACGATCCCCGTAAACCTCTGCATCTATAAAACTCAAAAACAGATAATTTTACACAATTATAACTGAAATTAGAAATTTTATTTGAAATTCTAAAAAGATAGCCGACGAGGTCCTTTTTTGTACTTTTAGAAAAAGTTAAGAGTCAATCTCTATCTTAATTGGTTAATTCTGAAACACGATCCCCGTAAACCTCTGCAGCCATCAAACTCGCCTAGCGCTACAGCCGCGAGGCCGGCATATTCGGCATTGTTGTTGTTTTTGTTTTGGTTGGGGTAGACCGCAGCCTTAATCACTAACTTATTGGCTACTGTGACATCTTTATAAAAAAGAAGAAGACAAGACCGAATCAAATCAAATAAAAAATCTTTAGGCCTATTTGTCATTAATCTTTAGTACAGCATTGACAATAATTGTCTATTTTACGGCACTGGTTTCCACCAGGTCAACAAATTTTACATAAGACATACACTAAAATATTAAAATACTGACAAAGATACAAATACATTCATACAAGAAGGCCTAACTTGGTTTGTTGAATTAAACACAGAAACAGATAAAAGGCACTGCTAAGCGGCCCAATTGTGACTTTTTATACTCAATGATAGGCCTACTTTTTATTAATCTTTATTTACAACCAGGACTGTAGAGAAAAGGGCTAACCCATTCCTTTGATGTCTAGACGCTCGTAGCGCAATCCCGACCCCCCTTCCCCGCCAGGCCCTGCCACTCCACTCAGTGACATCAACTCGGAACAACCTAGCCGTACATGCGGCGCTATTAGCGTTGTACGCTTTAAAACCATTTTTGGTGATTTCTGTTTGAATGGTACCTATAGGTAGCCTACTGGTAAGTTTACTGTTCCAATAATGCCCCAAAGTTATACCATTTGCCGATCTGAAGCACTTTTTATAAACAAAGCAGACAATTTGACAAAAAGTATAACGTACCAAAGTAAGAAAAGGCTGCTATTGCACTGATGCGAGTAAAAGGGCCATTCTCCAGATAAGGACAGAATCACTGTCACCCGCTTATTAAAAATAATTATGAAATTTTTTAATCATGTAAAAGTGTTAAACCATTATTACACATCAATATTTAGCTATTCATCAAGTCTAAATTTGTTTAGTTAAAATAATTATCTGTAAATATCTGTCCACAGAATGTGATAAGTCACTTCTGTGGACAGTCACCACTTGTAGTTTGGGCCAGTTAACATTAAAAATTTATTATAATATTTAATGTAAAATAATGAAATCTGTATAATTATAGACTGTAGTGGTTAAGAATTAATTCATAGGCCTAATATGATTTTTATTCTTTTTATTAAATTACATTACGAAATAATAAAATAAAACTTGTGTCTCCATAGTGATCCATCACTTCTGTGGACGGACACATCTAAAAAGTTCTATAAATTGCCACCAGACAGCACTAGTGTTCTTTTCTCATATTAGGATGAAGAAGGAGTAGCCATCTTGTTTTGTGAGACAGCAAGAAGTTGCTACATTGTTGTGAAATTGAGTTATTAAAAAATGTGTAATCAGTTATGTAACAGTTCGTCAAGCTACTACCATCACTTCCGTGACCATTTATAAAGGTCAAGAAAAATTATAATTTATAAATTATTTATTAATTACACAGTTTTTAAGATCTACCACAACTTATGCACATTCAGTGTTCATAACCTCAAAACTTTACTCAATAATAGGCTGGCCATGCTAATCCATCACTTCTGTGGACATCACTTCTGTGGACAGCAACTGTCCACAGAAGTGATTTCTGTCCACGGAAGTGATTGTTAACTGTTAGCTGATTATATTTACATAAAATCTGTTATTCTTATGTATTTTTCTACTAACATTCCTGCAGTTAGTAATAAGTAAGAGGCTTTATTAGTTATTTAATTATATAAAGATTACCACTTTTTAGCGAATTTCCCTATATAGGGAATACGCTATTACGGTAGTAGTCACGGTAAGACCTAAGCCCGGGACCATGATACTTTTTCGTTTTGAGGTCCCTAGAAGCCAAAAACACTGTTCGTTCAAATTGATATATATGTATATATATATATATATATATATATATATATATATATATATATATATATATATATATATATATCTATGTGTCCGTTAACACGATAACTTTTGAACGGAACCTCCGATTTTGATGAAATTTGGTACAGGGGTGTAAGCCAGCATCTACTAGGTTGAGTTCGCGAACCAGAATGATCGGACCATTGGAACGGGGTTTTATGGGGTTTCAAAAGGGTTAAAAATGGGTTTTTGACATTTTTTGACCTTAATTTTAAAAATTCAACAATTTTAACTGAAACCATTTAAAAGAGCTTAAAAAAACAAACAATTTGGTATTTTGAATTTTTATCTTAGCATAACTGGTTACGGGGAAAATAAAAAAATGTGTTTTCCATGTTATTCTTATGGGAAATCAAGAAAAGCCTATATCTTGCTTATTTATTGACATAACTTAATCAAATTTGGTATGTACATTATCTAGATAAGGTTTAACTTATACTTGCTTACAAAACCCATATGGCGGCAAACCTACATACTCACCCCCATGGGGTTTATGGGGAAAATAAACAGAACACCATAACCTTATAAAATTTGGTATGTACAATCACTAGGTAGGATTTAACTTATATTTACCAACTAAACCCATATTATGGCGGCAAACCTACATATTCTCATCCCCATGGATTTTATGGGGAAATAGAAAATATACCAAAATTCCATTGGAAATTCGCTGAGTACGCAGGTCTGCTGCGACGGGGGTATTTTCTTTTTTGCTCTGAGTCTGTAGGCCTACATTCTCTATGTCACTCTGTTAATTTTTTATTGCTTCTGAAAATTAAGCCTATAGACAGCCTTCTAGTGGTACCTTTATCAAATATTTCTAAAGAAAATTTTTTTATTTACGAATTAACCCTCCAAGTGCTACGTATATTAGTCCTTAAGTGCTGACCATTTTTTAAGTTTCGCGCAAGCATTTAAGCTAATGTGCATAATAGTTATTAATGATATGAAAAGTATATCATATTGCATATCAATTTGTTCAGAAAAATGTCTACTATTAGAAAATATGATTCATTAGATCTTACTTACCATTTATTTTTTTTCCAAATTTCTAGATATCAAGGGGTAGTTTTTTTTTTTTTGTTACCCTCGTCTTCAGGTTTTTCCATTTCAGGGCATAATTACATAGTCAAATAAAAAAATCTGAGATAGCCAAAATGTTGAAAATTTCATTACCTTTCCAGTGATATATATAATGTTTATATGTTCTTAGCAAAAAAAGATAACATAACCATAACAATTTGCGATGTAGCAGCTGTACTTCAGACGACCAAAAAACAGCTGATGTTGACAAACAAGTTAGCCAACTTTGATTTTCCACTGAAATATATTGAACCAAAAGTATTCAGATAGAATGATATTTTCTCTTCAATACTATATAAAATATATGCCGATCCGTCAATAAACAACGGATCTGTGATGATCGTAGTAAACCCTTGTAAATGAATCGCGATCGCGACAATAGCGCTATACGCGTTGCCGAAATGCGTCGCGATCGCGATGTTTAGCGCTTGGAGGGTTAAAAAGATTTTGTAAACATTTATTTTTATTAAAATATAATATACAATTAGGACTATCGGTACCTCAAAAATACTTTCAATGTCGAAAACCCTACTTTTTTTATCTGAATAATGGGCGAAACTTCGTTATCCGTCTCCACCGTTATTATCGATGTGGAAATTTCGATATTGCGGGCGAAACTGTGCGATGAAAACAATCGAATCAACAACGATACTGAGATAAGAAATGTATCATAATAATAATCTAACCTAACAGTGTAACTTTAAACCTCCGTCACTTTTATTGACAGCGATGTTTATAACAACAAAATCAATGGTGTTTGGAAACATTTTTAAAAAACGCATATTCCCTATATAAAATAGCAAAAAAAAAAAAATAAAATAAAATAATAATAATAAATACCTTTCTGATTTGTATTTGGCAGCATTTGTGTGTTGTGTGGTGTGACGCCATTTTAGATCTATTACAAAGTCTGCTTCTTCTCACACTTTAGATGCAGCAACAAAATAGACTTGGTTAGTTTATTTTGTGTTGTTCTTTGGTTACAGGTTACATTAGTTACAATTTTTACTTTTTTGTTGTTGTTATTTTCAGTTACTTGTTTGAATATATTTGTTTTATTGTCAAAAGGTCTGTTTAATTATATTAGAACAAAACTAAATCAGGTGATAAAATCGTAATCGTATCGTGTAATTGTATCATCGATATAATAGCAATTCCAATCGCAATATCGAAATTTTCACATCGATAATAACGGTGGAGACGGATAACGAAGAAAGAAAAAGAATTAACTAACATGCCACTTTACTTTTTTAATCAGAAAGATGTCATGAAAAAATTCAATTATATAATAGACCAATGCCAAACTATTTTACTTATTCTGACTGTCTTTGTTTTTTACTAAAGATAATTTTTCATCATACTGCACGTAGAACATCCGTTTTCTGGCCTGTATTTAGTTCACAAAGTTATGCATTTCATCTGAAAGTTAGGCGTTTTCTGTAGCGTTTTAAAAGTGCACCGAAAAAACATCTATTAATTTTTTTCGTGCGATAACCTCAAGAGTTGTTTATTTTTTAAGCAAAAAAACTTATCCAAAATGAAATGCAAATGCAAATGTAGGCTAAACAAAAAAACTACTTGCAGACCAAAATTTTAATGCAAGATTTTGACATTTCTTTAATTCAACATATATAAGTTATCAGCTATTTATAAGGAATATTGAAATTAAGATGGAAGTCAACTAATAAACGTTACAAACAGATAATGAAATTTCAAATAATTTATTTCCAAATGAGTTATCTATTTTATATTTTGGCAGTATGATTTCAATTTCAATTTCAATTTCAAACACTTTATTCATTTATGTACATATATACATTGAATGGTGTCAAACATATTTATACAATTTGGAATTAATCCTATTGTACAATACAATAATAAAAATAATAATAATACGGTCTATATAAATTAAATACTGTATACAAAGTCCTCTTTATATTACTGTAGGCCTATTTCATTTAAGGAATACAGAGTTGTACTTATTAAATAGTTTTTGAGATCCGTTTTGAATTTTTTTTCATCATGTTGTTCTTTTATGTATATAGGTAAAAAATTAAAAAAGACCGATCCAGCATGTAAAGGCTTTCTTTTGATGATGAAAAACGTTGTTCATCTCTCGGGCCACTTTCCATCCTAGTGATGAAAACTACTATTCTAGATTTGAAGTGGCGAGATCCAAAAAAGAAAATCTTGAGAGGAGAGAGATGAAAAAGCTAAGCACGAGAAAGGCTAGAGAAAAGAAGCGATCCGATCATTATAACATGAAGAAATTAATACCAAAGATAGAGAAAGATACAAAAGAAAAAGAGAAGAAGGAGAAATAAAATAAAAGATGTGGTTGCAAAACTTAGTTCACTATCTATTAACAACAGGCAACAATAAAAATGTTGTATCCCTGGTGACATTATTAAGTTGTTGTAAAGAAAACCCGAATAAGATTATAAGTTAAGTTCAATGTGTCCCTATGAATATTTTAAAAATAAATAATATATTTCAGTTTAATTCATAACACTCAATTTTTTTTCATGTTCCTAATTTTTATCCCATTCTGTAACCTATTTATAATCTTTAGCCATTTAAGTAGACACAAAGTCACTTCCGTGGACATCATCACTTCTGTGGACAGGCAAATTTGTTTTTCACAAAAAAAAACCTAAAAAACTTTTTTCCAAGCTTAAAACTGTTTTTTGTGTTTAGTTTAGAAGTGCCCATTCTATATATAGGTTAATTTTTATAAAAAACAAAATTAAAAAAAAATTTTAAAAATTTAATGAAAATGGTCTTTTTTTTAAGAATGGCCCAAAACTCAAAAGTGTTTCCTCATCCAAAACTGTCTTTTTACAGTTGAAATGATTTTCCCTCAGAGCCAATAGGTAAAAACCTCATTTTAGTCCTAAACAGACCCTTCCTCTGGGAAGAGGAAGACACTCCCAAAACTCATGAAGTCTACAGGAAAGCGGACAAAGTATCAAGTAAGTGTCTATGTCAATATTGGGGTCACACCAATATTTCGTTGCTTCACACTTTTAGAATGAAAGGCAAGGCACAATAGCCTAACTTAGGCCCTATATCGTTGCTTAGCATTTCACAGGAAAATGATGAACGATGATATAGGTATCGTTCCATAGCACCATGAAAAGGTTAAGGCCTAAGAAGTTACCGACCAATGACAAAGTATGCAAATGTTTTTAGCTTTCTTACAACTATTTTATTACCTACCTGTGTCTTGGTTTATACCGTTTCTTCTTTGGTTTTGCTGACCTCCCAGGTACTTCATCTTGATTGCTTGTACTAGATGTACTGGCAGCACCACAAAATAACCCAAGATTCAACAAACTAGAGTTTGGACTGCAAACTAATACACTGCCATGTCCTCTTTCAGAATCCATGTTTTATTTAAATTGGTATTAGGCCAACACAATTCGTAATAAAATATTCCTAGACCAAAATAAATAATGATAATATTTCTGAGCAATCTAAATCTGTGAGAAGAGAAATATTTTCCAATGTTAAGATATAGGCTAACTTAAAGCCTACCAATGAGGCCTATAATTTTAATTTTCTTAAACTTAATTGCAATACTGGTTGGTTCCTTAAAACTACTCAATTCTTCAAACTATTGCGAAATCCACAAGTCTGGAAGACTGTAAGATACTGTGATGAAACTGAAACACAGACACTATGAAACTAGGAACAACAAGAAACTAACAACTAACAGAGGAATCGCTACAGGGTCAACTATTCCTCCGAAATTTGGTGGTGGTGGGAGAATTGGAGGGGACTTGCACTGTTGAGCGCGCAGCACTACTTGCATTGTTGAGTGCGTAGGAATAAACACAAGATCAGGCCGGAAAGGCTTAAATCTAAATAGGCTAGACTTCCCATGTAGGCTGTTTACAACACCTAAAAAATTAATAATTAGTACTTTATCACTTGTTTAAAGGTCATTCACGGTTGATGTTGAGTTGTTTAGTAAATTATTGTTGACTTTCAAATATCCAATAAATTAAGAATTTTATTTGGTTGTATTTAAATAAACAAAATTCTTAATTAATGTATTGGATATTTGAGGACTTTCATTTTAAAATTAGTAACCTCATTGTTTAAGGGTAATTCTTGGTGATGTTGAGTTTATGTTGTTGTTTAGTAAATTATTATTGACATCTTATATCACTGATTCTGAATATCATTTATATCATATCGCTGGATCTGAAGTCTGATCCCGTCTTAAGGTGGATATGAAATACCTAATTAAGGTGACTGAAATACCTATAAACATAATTTTGTTTTATCAGTGATGAAAATGACCGCAGTAATTTACCAAACAATAAGTGAGTAATTTTAAATTAAGAAACCCCAAAAATCCAATAAATTTGTTAACCTAAAATTAAACAATTTTTTTTTGTTGAGTTTTTTAATTTAAAATTATACTGTATATTTCCAATAAGAAGAGCTTTCCAAAATGAAGTACTTTATTTTGAGTGTTTGTACAGCATTCAAAAAGAAGACTTGATCTGATTCAATATACATTGATACTTGATCCAATGAAGTATTATGATAAACTTTCCATTCTATAGCATAGCATAGCATAGCTGTTGAATGAAAAATCGGTCGATTTTGTATCAAATTAAATCTGGATATCGAGTAAGATCAGATTTCCTTTTAGAGTTTTCTCTGCAGCCACTAAAGATAATTTTAAGGTTGAAAATACTAAATTGTTGATATATCTTTTTGCTCTTGTAAGGTTTGAAATTTAAATTAAAAATTTAACTGGCTCCTTCGAAGTTTGTCGAGTTGACCTGTAGTGAGTCAAGTTTGACTCAACTCTTTGCATCACTGTAAGAGAAACTATAAAAATTGTCTACCGTATACCAACAACCTGAGAGCTATGGAGTGAATTTGGCTTAACAAATAGACCTCTGTCCCAATTTCAGTTTCAAACAAATTCAATGGAGAAGGCTACTCATATTAGGGTACGGGTACATATAGTTAGGCCTAAAGTGAGAGGCCTATTCCTATAGAAGCCCTAGTCTAAATCTGACAGCTCATTAACGCGGGAATCGCATGAAAGAAAAACTATTGGTTTCATAATGGGTCTTAATTTGTGTAGTTCTTATCCAATGAACCGTTGAAACATTGCCAATGGCGAAGTGGACACTGAACAGTAGAGTGGAGTGAACTCTGAACGGGAACGGCAACAACAGACTAATCCTACGCACTCAACAATGCAAGTAGTGCTGCGCGCTCTACAGTGCAAGTCCCCTCCAATTCCCCCACCACCACCAAATTTCGGAGGAATAGTTGGCCCTGTAGCGATTCCTCAACTAACAGGCAGACAGACTTTAGGAATCGCTACAGGGTCAACTATTCCTCCGAAATTTGGTGGTGGTGGGGGAATTGAAGGGGACTTGCACTGCTGAGCGCGCAGCACTACTTGCATTGTTGAGTGCGTAGGATTTAGTCTGTTGCCGTTCCCGTTCCCGTTCAGAGTTCACTCCACTCTACTGTTCAGTGTCTCCTTAGCCAGTGGCAATGTTTCAATGTTCCAACGGTTCATTGGATAAGAACTACACAAATTAAGACCCATTATGAAACCAATTGTTTTTTACTTTCTCCCCCTATACCATAGTATATGGAGAAAGTATTGTTTTCGTCAAAATTTTCGAATTTGAGTTGTTGGTGGATTTATCCATTATGGTTCCCCCTGAGTCCAAAAAAGTGGTTTTCGGAGTGATGTCTGTGTGTGTGTGTGTGTGTGTGTGTGTGTGTGTGTGTGTGTGTGTGTGTGTGTGTCAGGATGTAAACAGAGCTAGAGAATGCCCTAATGGTCCGATTTTAATGAAATTTGGTATACAGGTCCAAATCCACGATAATTCCAGGCGTTTTTTTCATTTTTTTGAATTTTTTATTTTTAAGGGTATTTTACCCCCAAAAACCCTCAAAAATCGTCAAAAATCAAAATTTCTCAAAAACGGCTCTAACGATTTTGATTAAAATTTTGTGGTTTATTAAGCTTAAAATGGTGGATAAAATGACACCACCCGCATCTCCGAGAAAATGCGCGTTCAAAAGTTATGGAGTAAAAAGTGTTAAACAATCAATTTTTTGGATTTTCAAAATAGCTGTTGTCTCGAAATAAATTTTACTTATCACCATTAAATCAAGCTCAAAAAACTAAATAATCCAGTACTTTAAATTATTGCTCTACGTCAAGTGGTTGAGGAGAAAATACAATTTTTCGTTTAGCGGTAAACGCAGTACGTTGTTAAAAGTCACAGATGCGCGTAGGGTCAAGCTCGCGCTGCTCAGCTGGTAGCTATCCGACAGAGTCATCTAGACATTAATGTTTAAAGCTTTAACAAATGTTTTTATATTGTTGGGAGAAAGTATGTGTCAGTTATCTGATACCGTTTATTTTTTCATGTGATTCCCACGTTAATGAGCTGCCAGATTTAGACTAGAGCTTCTATGAATAGGCCTCTCAGTTTAGGCCTAACTATGTACCCTAATATGAGTAGCCTTTTCCATTGAATTTGTTTGAAACTGAAATTGGGACAGGGATCCATTTGTTAAGCCAAAGTTTATCACAATACTTTATTGGATCAAGTATCAATGCATTGAATCAGATCAGGTCTTCTTTTTTAGTGCTGTACAAACACTCAAAATAAAGTACCAGTTATTCATTTTGGAAAGCTCTTCTTATTGGAAATAAGTTATACAGTAATTTTAAATTTTAAAAAAACTCCAAAAATCCAATAAATTTGTTTAATTTTAGGTTAACAAATGGTTTGGTAAATTACTGCGGTCATTTTCATCACTGATAAAACAAAATAATTATGTCTAGGTATTTCATCCACCCTAAGACGGGATCAGACTTCAGACATTGACTTTACATACAAGTACAAGTACAAGCATTGACTTTAGTATGTATGCTTCAGATCCAGTGATATAAATGATATTCAGAATCAGTGATATAAAATGTCAACGTCAACAATAATTTACTTAACAACAACATAAACTCAACATCACCAAGAATTACCCAAACAAATAATGAAGTTACTGCGGTAATTTTAAAATTAAAGTCCTCAAATATCCAATACATTAATTAAGAATTTTATTTGTTTAAATACCGTAACCATTGGATATTTTAAAGTCAACAATAATTTACTAAACAACTCAACATCACCAACAATGACCTTTAAACAAATAATAAAGTACTAATTATTAATTTTTTAGCTGTTGTAAAATAAGTGTAAAATTATGCATGTGAAAACAACCTACATGGGAAGTCTAGCCTATTTAAATTTAAGCCTTTCCTGCCTGATCTTGTGTTTATTCCTACACACTCAACAATGCAAGTAGTGCTGTGCGCTCAACAGTGCAACTCCCCTCCAATTCCCCCACCACCACCAAATTTCGGAGGAATAGTTGACCCTGTAGCGATTCCTGACAGAATTTTAGACTTACGTCACCACCCACCACCGTCACCGTCACCTATTTTTTATCTTCTTTTTTTTCCTTTTACTGTTTTTTCTCTAGTTTACCGCGAGGTTGGCTTTAATGTTTTACCATGAAACTACGAGGTTCAATATTATTATTACTAGGAATACGCTCCGATGTCCGTCCCGTACAAGAATTTTTTACTCACTTTTTGAGTTATTAAATGACGCTTTTTTTTTTTTTTTTGAGGGAGAGGTAAGAAAAATGCATTACGCACACAGGTGGCAAGCCTGTAGTGTGGGACTTCCCTAAAAACGGGCTTACCCACTAAAAAACCTCGCCTCTACTCTTTAGGATTCTAACCTGGAGTTATTTATCACATTACGTAGGGCTAGGCCTAAATTTGGCTTATGCCCGTGATGGGGCTCACTCCTTATCCAGCCACTCGATCAAGGGATCTGGGCCACTTCGCGGTCCAGATCATGTTTCTTTTCCAGGAGGATGCCCCGCACGAACTGTGATAAACAATCCCAGTTGCCCTCATCCTCCAAGATCTTTTGGCATTGGTAGCCGTTCCACCCATGGTTGGACGTGCTTGATAAGTCGCGCAGTCCATCGTCCTCGGGTGTCGTGCTCCCAGCTGTGTTGCCACTGCTGGAAGGTTCGGGAGCGCTCTGCTGTTCTTGCCGTGTCCTTGCCAATCTCGACTTGTCTCTGATAAATTGCCTTCCTCTCTCCTGCCAAGAGCTTGACAGGGATAACTCCGGCGACCACCAGGACGGCAGGCTCGGACACTGTCCGGTAGGCGGAACACACCCCGAGGGCCGCTCAACGTTGAACCCGAGCGAGTCGCAACCTGTACTACTCTTTATCGAGAGCGTCTGCCCACACCTCTGCTTCATAAAGAAGCACGAACTGAACCGCGGACATCAACAGACGTCTTCTGCTGGATCGTGGAACCCCGACATTGGCCATCAGCCTACTAAGGTAAGTGACTACCTTAGCGGCCTTGTCCGCCGTACGGAATATCTGATCCCTCCAGCTTAACTTGGTGTCCACCATAATCCCGAAGTACTTAGCAGCACAAATTGATTGGACCACCTCCCTTCCCACTCGGAACAGAATGACGGTGTCTATCCTCTTCTTCGTAAGGATCACAATCTCCGTCTTACGGAGAGCAAGCGAGAGACCATGATCGGACATCCATGTGTTGACCACACGCATGACTCGGTTCAACTTTAGTTGGGCCAGCTCAACGGTGCGTGCGACAATGAGAGCTGCGACATCATTGGCGTACCCAACCAAAGTGGTTTATGTGGTTTCCTCAGGCATCTCCGACCTCAGGAGGCTGTCATAGGCAACATTCCAGAGATCCTGGCCGAGTATTGAATCTTGCGCGGCACCAGAAGTAACTTCCATCGTCCACGTTCCGTCCCTTGTGTCAATAAGGCTTTGAGAGCGGAGATAATCCTCAATGAGTCGCAACAGATATGCAGGAACGCGAAAGGTGTTGCGAAGCGCATCCAACATATCGACCCACCTCGCCGAGTTAAAGGCATTCTTGACATAAGCGTAACAAGAAGCACTACTCAGCGAGAGAAATGGTTGTGGCTCTCGACTTTCTTCACAGTTCTCCATGGACTTCGGTGATAGAGTCAATCGTTGACCGTCCCTTTCTAAAGCCATACTGACGGGGGCATGAGTCCCCGGCAGCTTCCACGGCAGAGGTCAGGCGGGAACGGATCAGCTTCTCGAACAGCTTCCCAGCCGTGTCCAACGTGTAGAAAGGCCTGTGGGACGACGTCAGCTCGGGATCACCTTTGCCCTTGCTGATCAGTACAAGTCTTGCGGTTTTCCATAGGGAGCCGGAAACACCCCTTCTACCAAACAGGCGTTGTACATTCTCAACAACAAGTCAGCATTAATTGAAAATACTTTCTTTAAAGCCTCGCTGGGAATCCCGTCCGGGTCAAGAGCCTTGTTGCTCTTTAGGGAGAGAACGGAGGTTTCCATCTCCTCGAATGTGAAGAGTGGAACGTCATCTAACGGTCTGAAGTCAACCGGCGTACATCCTAGGCCTAGCCTACAAATAAATACATACCAAGAATGATTTTAGCTAAGACCTCAAAACAAGCAAGTAACTTAATAATAATTATGCTTACAATATTAAAGGTAAATAGATTGTAGAGCGAAAAAAAAAACAATACAATTTAAAATCCATGATTAATTAATCAAAATTAATAAAAATCAAGTAATGTAAGTATTGTAGAATTACGCTTACTTAACACTTAATGCATATTTTGTTACCTGAGACATAGGCTACAATGGCACAACACATTCAAATTAGTTGTTCAATTTAAATCTTTCTCCCAAATAGATATTAGTTGTATCCCATAAATTATAGTTAATCGCATAATTCCGTACGACATCAATTCATTCCACATCAACATGCCTATCTTTTGGTATAATTTATAACTTCAACAAGTAAACATGTTGATCTATTTAATTTAACAAACAGGTCTGTCAAAATATCAATTAAATTTTATTTAAAAACGTAACATAACGGCGAGCAAATATAAACAAGAAAAGGTTATGTTATGTTGTTTTCAGCATACAACGACAACTCAGCTGCGATGGGGGAAAATAAACTAATAATAGCAACTACATTAGTCAAACCATGTAGCCTAAACAACTAAAGTTCTGTCAAAAATTCCGGAAAATAAGCTTTTTTAATACTTGAAAATAATTGCTCGATTATAGTTTATTACCTAGTTTAAAATACTTAAAATCTAACCTGAGAATTTCATTGAAATCAAATTAGTAATAAAAAAGCCTTTTGGGGGTCAAAAATTCGCCTAAGAGAAATTTAAAGTCGATCTAAAAGAATTTTTATACTCTATGTTCCATATAGTAAAAAATTCAATTAATTTTGACCACATAAAACTGTAAACCAAATAAAATCACATGCTCATAAATAGGGAAATAAATGTCTATTCTCCTTATGTTAAATATAGGGAGAGTATGCAGGTATGCTGCCATAGGGAACACTAAAAGTAGGTTTTTATCATAAAAAAAATTATTTCGACCATATGAAGCCATTTACTAAGTTTCATCAATATCTGTCCATTGCTAAAGAATTTTGCCTATTCTCCATATGATTAACATGGGAAAATAGTCGGCCTATGCAGGTTTGCTGCCATGATAAGCATAAAAACCAAGATTTTTTCCCATAAATGGATGAATCTCAACTAAGTGATGCTAAATACCAAGTTTCATCCAAAAATATTGGTTAATAAGTGAAACATTAACACATCCTTATTCTCCTAAGATTAAGATTGGAGCTTCAAAATACAATGTACTGTCTTTAGACTTTTTAATATCTCGGTAACCAATGGAGATAGAGCAAAGCTTCAAAATACTAAATTGTGTGTTTTTTTAGCTGAATCCAATGGTTAAAATAAAAATTTAAAATTTTAAAAATTTACATACCGGTATGAAAAATGCAAAAAACCTATTTTTGGGGTTCCTGATAATCACCCCCCAAAACTACCCCTTCCGGTAGGTCGATATGTCTGGTTTACGAACTCATCCAAATAAACGTAGCATTACACATCTCTACCAAATTTGGTCTCGTTCGGACCATTTTTAAGAGAGTTATCGTGTCTCTAGGGACACATACATATATATATATATATATATATATATATATATATATATATATATTTATATATATAAAATTTTGAATGACTATTATTTTTGGTCTCTGGGCACCTAAAAACGAAAAAGTAACATTGTCGCAAGCTTACTTCTTACCATGAGACCTACGGTAATAGCTTATTCCCTATGGGAAATTCGCTAAAAAGCAATTAAACATAACTGAAAGACTTGAAAAAGTTTAGAGTATTAAATGAATGAATTAATAATGAATTATCTTGTTGAAAAATTTGGAATTGTGAGTTTTAAATTGTGAAACAGATAGAAAGACTTTTTTAAAATCCCTATACAGTATAAATTTGTCAGCGAAATAAAATTTATTATTATTATTTCCTTAGTACAATTGGGAAAAATTACTTTTTGATTCATATTTGGCGGGTGCAGTTTCTTAACTGGGCTAAATACAATACTATCAAATGAAAATATCGAACGATCCGATCAATATGGTACTTTGTACCGGCATTCTGATCCTAATGGAACATAAACTAATCTCCATGAATATGAAGTACCAGCCTATGGCCAGGAAAGTTAAAATTTGAGAGTAGACCACACATAAGTATGATAGCCTACATTAGAAACTGTTTTTCTTATATGTTATTTAGAAAAAATTAGGCCTGAATTGTTATTATCACTATTAGTATTTTGATTTTGTTGCAATAATTATATAGAGCCTATGTTAAGTTATATTTTTTATGTAAATATTAATATAAAAAGCCAAACAAAACAAGGGTACCGTAGTTAGTTACAGTGATTGTCTTAGTTATTTAGGTCTAGATTGAATCGATAGTTAGTACAATGGATATGTCAATCGGATCGATCAATATTTGCATTCGATAGTATTGTACCCGTATGAAACTGCACACAATAATCTTGGACAAAAGAAGTAACTTAGAGAATAATAGTATAAAATACCAACATCCCATTTTTAGAGGGATAAAACCTTGTTCATAGTCGGCACAATTTGTCATTGAATAGTACCTGGACTAATTTCTGGAATAATTCAAGTAGGCTTAGGCCTATATGTACAGGTAATAAGAAATTCCAACATACCGGTAACCGAGATTGACCAGAAGTAATTTTATTTCAAACACATGGATAATTTGTAATACATCCTAGGCCTATAAATAAATGCATACAAACAATGATTTTGACTAAGACCTCAAATTAGGAATCAAGAAGCTTATTATTCCATACGTTAGATAACATCATTTGGTAAATTTGGTACAAAACAAATAAGCTTATAGGCCTACCATTAAAAGTAGATTATAGAGAAAAAACAAAATCAATACAAGTAACTAGTTAAAATTCATTATAAAAAATAAAATTGATTGTAAAAATTCAATTTCCACATGATTGCAAATGAATAAAAAACCAAGTATGAAGAATTTATAAGCTTACTTAACACATAACGTATATTTTGTTACCTGAGACATAGGATACAATGGCACAACACTTTCTAATTATTAAGTTACTTGTTCCATTTAAATTTTTTTCCAAATATTAGATGTATCACATAAATTAGTTAATCGCATAATTCCGTTCGACAGCAATTCATTCCACAACATGCCTATCTTTTGGCATAATTTAAAACTTCGGCAAGTGTATACTTAAGTAGATCAACACCGATGTATATCGGTGTTGATCTACTTAATTTAACAAATAGGTCTGTCAAAATATCAATTAAATTTTATTTAAAAACGTATCTTAACGGCGAGCAGATGTAAACAAATCTGAAGAGGTTGAGGTTATATTGTTTTCAGCATACACAGCGGCATCTCAGCTTCAGCTGCGATAGGGGAAAATAAACTGATCAATGGGAAATAAACAGCAACTACTTAGTTAAATCATGTAGCCTAAACAACTAAAGTTCTGTCAAAAATTCCGGAAAATAAGCTTTTTTAATACTTGAAAATAATTGCTCGATTATAGTTTATTACCTAGTTTAAAATACTTAAAATCTAACCTGAGAATTTCATTGAAATCAAATCAGTAATAAAAAAGCCTTTTGGGGGTCTAAAATTCGCCTAAGAGAAATTTAAAGTCGCTCTAAAAGAATTTTATTTCTCTATGTTCCATAGAGTAAAAAATTCAATTATTATTGTGGTTGTTTTTTTTTACTTGTTAGTATGTAGTATGTAGTAATTGGTTTAATTCAGTTGGCTGGGGACTATTGTAAGCCATATATTGTATATGTAGTGTTTATATAGAATGTTAGTCACATTAGATAAGGATAACTAAGATGGGGTTGGATTATAAGGAGGGTCTGGGTATAGGCATTCTTCACTGCTAGGGGTCTATCTAGCAGACTTCCTGATCCGAAAATTGACTCGACCACGGATAGAAGAAACCAGATACCAGGATCACATACACGTTTTGTGTTAAATGTGTTTTCCTATTTGTGCCAAGAATTTGTTTATTTCTATGTAAATCTGTAGCTTTCCGGACTGAAGTATATCTAGAAGTGATGTCATGTAGTTTAAGTTGTTTCCAGCCTCCGTTACAGTTCTGAAACAGTTTTTCCTCTCATGATAAAAATGAGGACATTCCATAATCAAGTGTTCCAAAGTTTCGTGCTTTCCATCAGTACAAATAATTTATACATATAACGGTGTAAAATATTTTTTTTAATTCTAAATAGAGTAGTGTTTACATTAGCATGGCCGAATCTTATTCTACATATGTTTGTTATTTCAAGTCTACTAAGTTTTACGTTTTTAAACCAAGGGGTCTTCCTAAATTCCTTTTGTATATTTTTATACCACCTAGCTTTATTTGAATCTCTAATTTGGTCATTGAAATCTATAATATCAAGATCGGTAAAGAAAAGCATAGGTTAATAACTTTGTTTAGGTTCATGACCACCTTCCGACTTGGCTGCCGTTGGCTGCAGATCGTCACGTATACGTGACGTAATTGTCAATGTCACTAACACTTAACAAATAACAAAGTTATGGGCAAAAGAAGTTTTGAGCAAAAAAAGTTTTTTCGAGCACAGCGAAAGAAACCAGTAGAAATATCTGGGATTTATACCCATAATTTAGTTCAGGTTATAAAATTCCGCACTACTTTGCTAGTTTCTTTTATAGTTTGTGAGATCCCAATGGTGAGCATAAAATAATGAACACACTGTATTGTTTAATGTTACTATATGTAAATAAAATTTTCTTTTTTAAAACTTCAAATGGTTGAAATTGAACACGTTTCGACCAGTCGGTTTTGTATCATGGAACAAAATTAGTTTTCTTTAAACATCTCAACCCCCACCACTACGGGTTTCACCACTCTTTCTAAGGAGTAAACGTTTGTACAAGCATGGTACACAACAGTCATACTACTTCTCGCCCAGCTACGCAGCAGTTACACGCAACAATGAAGTGGGAATCGGTTATTGAAGAGGTCTAGCACCTCAAAAATTACACATGCTATTTATTCCAAATCCGGGGATGACGAGAATCAAGAATCAAGAATCGTTTTTGCTATTAACAAAAGTAATACATGTATTGGCAAAAGTCTTAAGTCTAGCATTTGGCTACGGTCAAAACAATATCTTAATTTAGGTACTAGAGATTTTTTTATTTTTTATTTACTAAATAGGCCTATATAAAGTTGCTCTGTGGATTCAAAATTGAGGATAAAAATAGCTAAACAATGAGGACAAGTTGGACAGATAAAACCTAGAACTAATGACTAGTTACATAAAATGAAATAAGAATAAACTATGAAGATAATAACAATTACAATATAATAAAAGTTTTAAAAATTCAAAAAAATTACAACCGCAGTTAAATTTTTCAAGAATAATCGGGAGTAAAATTTAAAATACAATAACAATAAATGAAATAGAAAAAAACAACTTCAACAACGGTTAAAATGTATTTAAAAATCACATCCTTAACTGCCATGAAGTCAGTAACTGAATAAAATGACTGGAATACGACTTTCCCAACATCTATGAGAATGACGACGTGGATGGGGTCAACAAAATACCAACAACAACTAAAAGTGAAGACATTTCACCGATATCAACCACAAGTGAAATTCTTGTTCCATTTTGAATTTAATTTTGCTGTGAATGTTGTTAAGGTGTTTGAGAATTTTGTTACAGACAATCAAAAATTCATCATTCATTCATTTTGTTCATAAAAAAATTCATTTAAGTTGTAATAGGGCCTAATGAGAAGATACTGTTTAATTTTGTTTTAATAGTTTAAGATTATTTATAGATTTTAAGTTTTCGGGGGGAGTATTGAATAGTTTTGCCCAGATGTAAGATGGGGTACTGCTTGTTTTTTTTTTTTTTTTTTTTTTTTTTTTTTGCTTGCATTTACTTAAGGAGTAAGAGTATAACTTATACCATGGATTTGTAGGTTGAATTATAAAAGTTAAAGGAATTCTTATTTTTAGACTTACTTAGCCAGTGGCAATATTTCAACGATCCAATAGGTTCATTGGATAGTAACATAGTCAATGTCTGGAAAACTACTACCGTGACGTCATATTTTCGAGCATACCGGCTCAGTGTGTAGTTGGCCTTGCTAGCGCTCAGGCCCCTGGCGTGCCATTGGCATTGCAGGTCATAAAATAAAATAAAAACAAAAGGCGGACGAAGAGGAAGAGGAAGAGGTCTTCTGTGTCTGTGTATACGCTAATGTTGAGGGTATGTAAGAATTAATTGTTATTAGCTTAGCTACTAATGAGACAATTTTGGGTAAACAGCAATTTATTACTTATTTAGTCGGTAAAGGATTAAAAAAAACCGTCATTACCAAATGCTGACAACTTTGACAATAAAGAAGGTTAAATTTTAAAGCACCTGTTACAGACCGGCTTCAGGTCTAGTTTACAAGCTTAGAACATTTTGTCCTTATTTCTTGCTACATTTTCATATTATAGCTTATTCTTAAGTAATTGTTCAAGAACATGGTCCGTATACACTAGACTAGGCCTAGGCTTAAATATAGACTAAAGCTTTACTGTAATTTTGATTACAGTATTAAACTGAGAAGCCTGGTTTACAGGGGTCAAGTACAGAGGGCGAGTCAGTGTGCCAGTTGACACTCGCTCTCCAACTCGCTTGGTGTAGACAGATCGGCGAGTCAAGTACCTAATGGGCGAGTAGGTAAAACAGGCCAGTTATCGGGCAAGTTGTGTGGTTTAGTGGGAAACTGAGTTGTTTGGCCCTATGACATCCCCACCACCACGATTTTGCCCAGCAAAACGTCTGTTGGGTTTCGAGTTAGTTGCACAGTTGGTCCTGTGGTTCACTTTTATCTCCCCCTATGTAACATAGTATAATATGGAGAAATTAAAGTATATAGTACGTGAAAATCATATTTTTCAAAAACGGCTCTAACGATTTTAATCAAAAATTTGTGGCTTATTGATATTAAATTCCCGAATAAAATTACACCACCCGCATCTCCGAGAAAACGCGAGTTCAAAAGTAATACTGTAAAAAGGGTTTAAAAATCAATTTAATTTTTACAATCAATTTACAATAGTTATTTGTGCTTCTAGGGACTAAAGTACAATTTTTTCTCCCTGAAGGGAGAGAGTGTTGACTTGTTGAGTGTTGTTGGCTTCGCCTTCGGGCGACAATTTCCTTGAGGGAGAAAAGTACCCTTGATGCACACAACATTTTTCCTCCACCTACACGAAAAACATTTAGGCCTAATAGGCCTACCGTATATAATTTAACTTTATCTTCATATGATCCCTTGCTCCGTCAAGCTGGATCAGTCACATCAATATAAAAAACACAAAGTAGGCCTAGGCTAGCCTATATAATTTTTAAAGAATACGAAAAAACAAAATATAATTTAAGCCTAGTCAAAAGTTTTACACTCATGATTTGCACTTCTTAGGTTAATAGCCTGCCCAAGCGAAACAAACACTTACACTGCCACGGCCATCTCTAGTACTAGAGATGCTGCTCACTGCTTGACAGAATGGTCAGCAGGTGAGCAGCAGCTACAGCTGCTATTAGTCAACAATGAGTAACGAAACAAATACAAGTAACAGCTGACTGTGGCTCATGATCTTTTTAATCTCTCTTTTAATGTTATTCTTATGTAACTAACTTTAGCCCCGTGGTACGAAAAAAGTTGAGTTTTCCCTAGGTAGAAAAATTAAGTATATTCAAGTCAAATGGGATAGAAATTAGTACTTTACTGCTCTATTCCAAGGAGTAAAATACGGCTTTAGATAGTAGGTGGAGGAAAAAGAAATTTGTATTTGCTGATCTTGAAAACCTGAAGAGATGTTGAAGGGATCTTAAACTATTGCCTGTGGCCAAAAAGTTAAGAGTAACTTCCAACTTGATTTTTGGAGAAATAGCTTCCCTCATAACAGTGTCTTGCTTTGATATTTGAGGAGATATCATGGCTAAAAGTGATTCAAACATTTCGGGTGTCATTCTCAACAAAGATCTGTACTCTTTCACATATTCTACGGCAAGTTCGCTTAACTTAATAAAAGAGAGGACGCCACAAGGGTGTCTCTTCTACTTATCCAATCTTTAATCCAAACTCTTGGTTCCTTGTTTAATTCCTCTTCCAAAATTTCATCAGTTTCCTCTAATACAACGTCAAAATCCTTTTTTTTAAACACTTTCTAACTTCGGCCTTAAACTCGTGTGGTGCCATTCTAAAATCAAATAACGTTAAAACAAAACGTGATGCGTCAATGTGTGTGGACAGCCTGGTCAAGTACTGGGTGAGTTAAACAAAACAACAGCTGGGTCGAGTAACTGGGCCAAGTAACTCGCCTGCTGTACTCGACCCGTGTAAACCAGGCTTGAGACATTTAAGTAATTCAACAGTGCCTTGGGGTTTGTCAAGTAAATCGAATTTGAACAGAGTTTTTGTTTTGCAGAAAAAAACAATTATATGTATCTGTAGGCTTTTAGACCTAGGGATACTTGTTAAGACAAATTTAAAGAACTTCAGATTCTCTCTGTTCCTTCTCTTTTCGTGTTTGAAGTAGGCCTATGTAAAGTTAAATAATTTGGTACAGCCTCACAACCATAGATATAATACTAGAAATCACAAAAATCCTTGTTTTCAGCATAATTTAAAACTTTTCAAGACAAAACCCAGTTATGTAGGTAGTCATGAATTACGCCATCGCTTTGAGTCAAATTGAGTTATCAAATTGGGTTTACTTGTGTTCTGAGTAAATAGTTAGATTCAAATCAGTTTATTGCCAATTTAATTCTTGGAATTTTATATTTTAGTTTAATTTTTCCCTTTTTATTTAAACTAAAGTTAATCAACAAATTGAACTACATTATCGAATGTAAACCAATTAACTACTTAGTGCGTGTCACAGTAAATATTTGTTTTTGCACAATACAAAAGCCTTTTTGAAATATTTTTTGTTTATAAGGTAGGAAAAAAATAGTGTTTTTATGCAGAAATGTGTTAGGGATTTTTAAGCAGATTTTCAGATTAGCGGGGTTCGGATTACCAGAATTCTACTGTATAATAAACAAGTACGGTACTCATTGCTTATCATCAAGAATTAAAATTTTGAATATTTTAATAGCTAACGTAATTTTTCTATTACTACTAGTTAAAAATTATATGTTTGTTAAGACATTTTTCAAGTGCCATAACTGTAGGATTTAAGTGTTTTGGTGGTTGTCATTAAAGAAATAATGCTCTGTTGGTCTATCTTCAATTGTGGCTTTCATATTCAAGACATGTCAGGCTTATTTAGGCCCAAAACAATCTCCAAAACAATTTTACTGTGAATTGGATTGATGATAGACAAGTGATGAGTGTGCTGGGATACCGTATCGTAGGTGGTTTTATGAAGTTAATTTAACGCATTTACAGCCTTGACAATTATATATATCGTGACTTATTAAGTTACTTACGTAATAACGGCCTGAGTTGCCAAAATTGAATTCTTCATACTGCACTTGTTTCAAACGCTTTACTGTTCATTATGCTGGATAGGCTAAAGTTAATGAAGACTGCTCACTCATGGTAAAATTTCTTACTTAATAACAGGGTGATAGGTACTTTTTATACTGTAAACTTAGAGGATTTTAATTGACATAACTTTAAATTCCATCAGCAATTTATCAGTCAAAACTTTGTTTAGGAAATTAGCTACTGCGGAGGATGGCTGAACAGCGTGATCTACCCTCTGACTCCGATGACAGCGATGTAGATTTCAAACCTGAAGGTAAATTAGACCTGGCCCCCACATCACATTTAACTGTTAGGCTACATAATATTGTTTTGAAATCTGTGACCTCAGGTTAATTATTGACTTTCCATTTGCTCATAGTTTACAAACCGCCATATAATGATAATTTCCCCTTTTTTCTCAACTCTCGAATCTTATCTGAGACACATTTATGGATTTTCCCGATCAATTATAATTGGTGGCTATTTCAACATCGACCCTCACTCTCATCCAAATGAATACTACTCTCTCTTTCACATTTTCAGTAGTTTCGGTTTGCAAGAGAAAATTTTCCAGTCCACTAGGATTACTGAATGTTCAGAGAGTCGTTTAGAAAACTTTTTTTTTTCAAAACATTAACGGTTCAATTTTAGTTTTTGAATCCACAATATCAGATCACTATGCCATATCCTTTGAGATACCAGTTCGGAAGCAACTCAGTGCACACAAGATTTAGTACGAGCTTTTCCGATAGCAATGTCTCAAAGCTAGTCTTTAGATTAACTTTAGAAATATGGAATGACTTTTGCAATATGGATTCTGTTGATGATAAATACAACTGTTTAATTTCCACTATTACACATAACATTGACATAGCCTGCCCTGTCAAGAAATTCACTAAAAAAATAAACAAGAGAGTTCCCTGGCTTACGGACGATATAGTGATCTTTAAGGCTAAGTTACTTAAAAAACATTCAGTTTGGATTAAAACCAAGGATCCTTTGTTGAAATCAGAGTATAATAATCTTATGAAATATTATAGAAATGTGATAAGAAAAGCAAAATCTGATTTTGTGACCTGTGAGATCAAAGGATCAAAAATCCTTCCAAGACTTCCTGGGATTTCATCAACAGCTCTAGAAACAATCCCAAACGTTCAAATTTCAAAAACATTTTTTTGAATAACAATTGCTGCTTTGTTTCAGATCCCTCTGTTGTTAGTAATGGCTTCAAAGATTTTTTTATATCAGTAGCCCACGCATAAAACAACAACGTTTCCGTGCCATCTTTTCATAACTTGAATCCAGCTCAGCGCTTTTCATCGTTTGTTCAGATTTCTGACAAAGAACTTTCTGGAGTTGTTGCTGAAATTCCGAGCAAAAAATCTTATGGATTAGATGGTATTTCTAAGTGTCTCTTAAAGAAATGTTATTACACTATCAAAAGTCCTCTGTTAGATATGGTAATCCAACTATAGATATGGTATTAGATATGCTATTAGAACTGTTAGATATGGCCTTCCAACGCCAAAGTAGCTCTTATTAGGCCTCTGTTCAAGAAAGATTAGCTTTACCTAATTTTTATACAACACAATTTCAAAGAAACTCTTCTAGTAAAAATCTTCAACTTTTGTCTGACACCTCTATCGAATTTATTCGACTCTATATAAGAGCATAAAATGGGAGCGATTGGAGCACTGCATGATGAATTTTTACCTGCTAGACCCCTTAATACTAACAGGATCTAGCGACAACCGTTGAAACTGCTGGGCACGCAGGCTATGGATGTAGTCAGTGAATAGGATCTACATCCATGGCAAAAGCCCCTCCCTTCTCACCATCCTACCTGAGTCTTGGGCCTCAGACGTGCTGAAGTGCAGCAGCAGCCTTTGGCCTTTAGTGTTTGCCACTGAATACTGAATATATTGTCTACACTTTCTGAATGGTTGTGTAGTAACAAACTGTATTCAGGTAGTTCCTGCAACGACCACATGGCTGCGTAGGCAAAATAATTGCTCTTTCCCTTAAACACCCCCTCTTAAGATAATGCTTGTGCCATAATTTTTTTTTTTTTTAATTAGACAAACTTTCCCTCATTGAAGAAGATGAGATACAGTAGAATCCTGCAAATCCAGACTAGACTGTTAATCCAGGCAAATCCGAATGGCATCCAGGTTTGTGAGCATTTCGGGCAATCGAGAAAGGAGTAAACATAAGAAAAAGAATGTGTAGTTTAAGTTATTCCTATAAAAACATTTTTTAACTGCATAATATACATAACACAAAAACAAAACATATCAACTTGATCTATTATAACAAACTTAAAAGTACAACATTGTGCTCGGATGGATGCCATGTCGCTTAGCACATTGAAATAAAGTGCACTTTACTGCTCTGGCAGGCTTTCTGAATTATCCAGACTCCTGGTTAAAATCGAAGTCCGGGATTTGCGGGACTCTACTGTATAAACCAGAATGTGGCATGCACAATGCTTACAATGATTTGCTGTTGAATATAAACTGTGTGATAACTGTGTTTAGATGAAGAAAGTTTACCATCGGAAGAAGATTCAGATGGAAGTGTTGAAGAGGCACCATTGGAGCAAGGAGAGGAAGAAAACACATCTGTTACAGGGAAACGAAAGAAAAAGCAGACCAAGCGTAGGTAAAAGTCTGAATTTTTTTAAACCCACCCTAGATTTGAGGTTTAAAGGTTTGGTAAAGCTTTGAATTAGTGAATTTTTATTTTAGTGGTTTGCTTTGTTAGCTCATTTATCATCACTTATTCAGAAAACCAAGTTTTTAAGTTTACTGCACGTTTTTGATATGATTACCATGTTCTGTAAGATGGAAAGAGGACACCAAGCACTCATCGCAAGTTGGATTAGTGAATTGCAGAAATCTGAATTTCTGACCCCCCCCCCCCCTCTATTAAATATCAGAGAGTGGTGAACCCACAAATATCTAAATTTAAAATAATATGTCTATTCATTTTTCAAATAATTAATTTTTTCTTAATCTAAACATTTAAAAGAGAAACCGCACACTCACTGACTTACTCATTCATCACTTAATTCTCCCCTTTCCCGACTAGCTAGAGTGCTGAAATTTGGTATACTCATTCTTTATGCTTAAAATATGAAAGTCTGACTATTTTTATATTAATATTCACAAAGGGCTACACTCTAGATGTACTCAAAGTTACCATGTGTTATTCTTATGGAAGCAACATTTTTGTATTCTTACATATGATTAATTTATTAAAAGATCATTAATTTTATAAAACAGCTGTTCTCAATTAAACTAGTAAGAGAAGATTGGTAAAAAAAACTAGACGATATTATAGACTTGCGGCGAGTGAACGTAGCGAACAAGCTAGACCTGACGGGGAGTGAGTGCAGCGAACGAGCTAAACTTGACGGGAATTAAGCGTAGCAAACGAGCTCACCTGAAGGGCAAAAAATTTCTCAAGTTGGCATTGGGAAGCATGCCGGGTAAGCTAGTATACTATAAAGTGCAAATTTTGAATAATTAAGGAAAGTAATTATTAAGTGAAAGCCAAATCAGTAGGTTTATTTTTTTATTTATTTTATGCAGTTTTCTTAAAACTATCTATAAACACAGGAGAAAAAAATGTTAATAGGCCTGTATAAATTTTTAGTTAATATTAATTATTCAGTTAAATTAAGAAAAATTGTAATAAACAAGTTATGATTAAAAAGTTTTTATAAATTCACATAAAGAGTAGCTTTTCAATATTCACCTTAAATGAAAATAAAATAAAGTCAAGGTATTTGCCAAAAATACATTCATTTAGCATTATTTAATGACTTCCTTGGATAAGACATTTTATATTTGATTCATCTAACATTCACTGACAGGTTTATTTTATGTGACATCCCTGGGTGTCTGTCTACTGATACTGGAATTACTGGAAATACTGGAATTATACTGTAATTTTATTTCCATATTGGAAATACTGGATTATACTGGAATTTCAAAGTAGATACTGGAAAAAATTAAATTTTATTAAAATCGAGAAATTTTTGTTTTAAAAATGCATAAAATATAGGTTTTGTCATTTGATCAACATTTATTTATACATTCCGATGTATAAATGTTTCACTTGCCATTATTTTTGTTCAAGTATTTTTGCAAATCAAAATCAGAAAACTTGTAGTTACATAATATAATTAATTTAGCAACTCAGAAATCTAACCATTTGTGTAAAGCTTAACTTTAGAAAATATTGGATTTTTATTAAAAACTACTTTTTTTTCTTAAATTTTATTCATGAGTGAGTAAAGTAAATTACTTTTAGTATTATTCTATTTCATTAATTTTTTGCAGTTAGGCCTAACTGTACTTTTTTATTACTTTTTGTATTATTAATAAAATACAAATTAAGTGGGCGGTATGGTAAGTTTTAAGGGGGGTTTATAAATGGAATAGTAAAAAATCAATATTAAAAAATGTTATCATTGGAAAGTAATTATTAATCACAATCATAAGTATCATGGTAAAAGGCAAGCATGTTTATTTTCCTCCTTTTTTTCTCAGCTTGTGTGTATTGTAAGAGAAATCCTCGCTTACAGTTAGAAAGGTTCATTCTCTAGATAAAACAGAATGCCATTATAATTGGCATCATCCTCCAGGGGTACGCCCTACAGGCTTTCAAAGTTTCAGTTTTAACCTTATAGAAGAAAGGTAATTTATTAAATAAATTAAAGTCCACATCAGGTGAATTTTTGGTAGAATTTCAACCAGTGGCAATTTTTTTATACAAAAATATATATTAAATATGTTTAAATGTATAAAATTTTGTTATTGTTACTCCATATTCAGATTAATATTTTGCGACTTATACTTTAATTTTTTGGAAAAATGTACTGGAAATATACTGGAATTCCAACATCAGATATCAGTAGACACCCTGCATCCTTCACAGTAGAGTAACAATAAAGTAATCTCTTAATTAAATAAATGGTTTTGAAATTTTTTTAATTTTGAAAAACTCCAATAAAATAATAATTTATTTTAATGAAAAACATCAAGAAAATAAAGAGTTTTGGGGTTTAATTGTGTCCAAATAAAAGTTGCCGGCCAGATATAGCCTTTACGGCGACGCCTCAACACACAAGATGTCACGAGATTCCACTTATAGTTCCTATTGGGTCAGACATGAGCGCTGCATCTGTCTCATCTGTAGTAATCTTATCTTATACTCTAAAACAAGAAATGTTTGTACGGGCAAAATTTCTTTTTCCTACCACTGCATGGAAATAATTGCATTGCCACACCCGTAACCCCTATTCAAAACAGTTCATTTCCGGTTTCCGTTCCTTTCCCGCTCTAGAGTGGCAATGACTCTTTATTGCACGCTAGATCAAACAGCAATTTTAAATCAGCTGTTATTACAAACCATGCTACAGCTGTTATTCATTGTTGTCGTCAGTGGCGTACCCAGGATTTTTTTTCGGGGGGGGGGGGGGGGGGATATTATCAGTTCATAATTCCATGAAGATATATATGTATGTGTATGACAATATATACATATGTATGTGTATTAGTACATATATGTGTGTGTATGTGTATACCTGTACATAAAAGGGAATGCATGAAATAACATACAATTTATTACCATTGACTATATATAGGTGTTAAAACTAAATTAAACCATGTATAACTTACGTTGGTATAAAACTTTAATTTTAATACCAGGATAGACTTTTATACACATGGAAACATTTATATAGTTGTATACAACCTACACCGCAATTATATAGAAGTTAGAATAATTACATACCCTCTTACACCAGCATATGACACTTAATTTAACAAAATATCGAGTCTTCTTGGCTTCTTAGCCATGATGTCCAAGACCTCTTCAGGTAAAACATTAATGTCTGTGTGAATAGAGAGGTGGGCTAGACCATTTAACCTAGTTTGAGACGTCGAATTGCGCAGGAATGATTTCAGACGTTGCAAAGTGGAGAATGATCACTCTGCTGTCGCCGTTGTGATGGGCAACGTGACGCTCATCTTAAAATTAATAAATCACAGATAAACCACAACAAGTCTTACTAAGAGTTATTTATTTGTAAACTTATATTTTGTATGGTAATTCATTATAAAATATTATTTTTACTTCAATAGTTGTAAAATCGTAGTAGAAATGTCTGTAAGCCAACTTTACAGTTATAACAAAACTTTTAAATAGGCACGGAAAGAATAAAAAATTATTTAATGTATACCAGACGTGGTACTGACTCAATGGCTTTCTTGATAATGGCTTTCTTGATAAACATTTAAAAAAAATTAAACATGAAGTATTTAAGTATTTAAATATGAAGTATTTAAGACACTACTTTAAAAACTGACTGGCCTAGTAAAAACATTGATATTGTAATGTATTAATTCAGAGCATAATTATATACCTGAAGCAAGGTATGCAATGTTGGGAACAACATTTCGTTGCAATGATCCAAGCCAGTCAGGAATACAGTGGGGAGCTTCTTTCCCTTTTCTTTCATCACTCTCCTCCACATCGCCAATTCGGCAGAAAATTTGGCTGGGTCGGAGATGATTGATGGACACTGTTTGGCCAATGTTGTTGACAGAGATCTATGTCTGTATTCTCAGATTTAATCAAATTCTGCGGCAAAGAGGATGAATATTTTTTGAAGAACATCCCGGTGCTTCAAAAATCTCTGCGTTATTTCACTAAGGAAATGGTCGAGGAAGGGAATGAAAACGCCGCACCGGTAATACTCCTCGGGGCTGTTGGTCACATAGTTGTCCCTTTGAGTTGATTCCGCTACCACTACTCCCTATTTAGCATCCCATTTGAAACTTAAATTATGAACATATTAATATTAAAACCATTCAAGTTTAAGAGTAGAAAAATGTTTACATTTAAAAATAAATTATATGATGTTTTTACTTGAAAAATTTAAATAAAATTAAATTAAATATCCCCTTCAGAATTTCGGGGGGGGATATATCCCGATATCCCCCCCCTGGGTACGCCCCTGGTTGTCGTTTAGTAATTGCTTCTTTTTTAGTTTGAGGTTATGTTTGATAGTTAACATTATGTTCCAACAGAAACAAATTAAAAAAAAAACCTAAATGACATTTTGTGTACAATAAAACATGTAATATGTAACAATTATGTTGGTAGGATAAATCTTGTGTGTATTACGAGCACTAAATAGTCATTACCGCTCTCGAATTGTTTGGCCTCACTCAGCTGTCGCTTCGTGCGGCCATCTACAATTCTAGACTGGCAATGACGTACTTTATGCTCTTATTACACAAATAGCTATTTGCTCCTAGGATTTTTGATTTTTTGGTTGAATATTGGGTTTTAGCCACCAGAAATTGATTGTAGCTGGTGTCATGTCTGGGAAAAATCTGGTTTTCGGCCTAGAGCCCTTGAAAGTTCCATGTTATCCTTATGGAGATTTTATTAATTGAACACAAATCAGCTGATAACTGTAGATATAAACCAATGTGTTACATATTTAACATGTAGTTTAAGAAAATTATACCAAAGTGCAGCACCCATCGGCTTGGAGAGTGAGCGAAGCGAACGAGCTCGTCTTTAAAATGGATGAGGGCGAGTAGAGCAGATCGAACAAGCTTTGTGTGAGAACGAATGTAATAATTTTACCGAGCTTCAGCTCGGTCCCCCTGGTACTGCTTTATAAACTGGGGAACGTAACAAATTCTCTGGTTGGCCGCTAGTTTGACCACTGCACAGAGAAGATGAGATACAAAATAGTGTCACATATAGTGTGCTGGTCATATCTAGCCGGCATTGAATCTGTTCATAAACTTATATACCTGCTAGATATTACCCCCACGCAGCTAATGAGTTAAACTCATTTTTCTCATTTAGTTAGTTTCTCTCACATAGCGATAGTCTTCTTACATATTTTCTTACATATATTCTTTAATTTAGCTAACATTATTTTTGTTAAGTAATTTTTTTCTTATAAGCTGTTGGTTTTAGTATTTGTAGTTTATTTTAGGCTTTTTTGGTTTCAAGATGAAATCATTTACAGTATTGGCAGTCTCTCCAACGATTTTTGATGGGCCCCGATTATCATCTGGGAGTCCACAGTTAGAAAAATTTAGAACAAGACTGCCTTCTCAGGCACTTTAAATTTAATTTAATTTGAAATTGTTTTGAATATTTTATCTAATATAGGTTTAAGAATATCGGTTTATAATAATTCATAAACTTCCTTAGGCCTGAATGTCAGCAGATTTATTAAGCATATCTGTGGTATTTTTTTGTTCAGATTGACAAAATGGCTCATTTTGGGCTTCGTTAATTCAGTAAAATTTGTTCATGAAGTTAATTATTTATTCTTGTATTTGCTTCAGAAAAAAAACTAAGAAAAAGAAAAAAGAAGATGAAGAATTATCACATGAACCTGAAGAAAGTGAAGAAGTAAAAAAACTCTCAGCAGAAAGAAGAAAAAAAGAAAGCGGACCTCTCTATGGAGTGGTAATTTAAACAATTTCATAATTTTCTGGTCCTCAAATCACATTTATTACTTCTGATTTTATTTTACCGTACCTACACACCCTTAACCCCTTAACCTTGGGGATCTGTGCGAGTAGTTTAGACTGGGGTTAAGTGCCGCATGGCGGTTGGGAGTGCCGCCATGTTGGATTTATTTCCCGTAAGAGCAATGCTAACTTGTCCCTGGCATTATTTGTCATATAATTTCTATATTTTTTGTCCGATTGGTTCAGAATAATAGCGTGTTGAATCACAATTAAATTCCCCGTTCCTTTTGCGAGATCGATTCTTTTGTAAATAATTTACAAAATTCTATAGAAAATGTTTTAAAAGTAGTAAAAAAACTTGCTTTGTTATTTCAAATTAGTGAAAAACACTAATTTTTTTAAAAAATTCCTCTCACAAACCAAATTTGCCTTGATGAACTCTTTATTTAGAGCTATAAACCATTATTTTCTGATTATAAATAAAAGAGTTATTTGACATCCTGGTTAACATTGCTCTTATGGTAAAAAGGCAGAATTTGGATTGATTCCAAAGGGTTAAAATATTGGATACCTCCTAAATCATTCGGTTGAAAATGCCGGCCTGTGGCACTTAAATAAATGTAGAAGTAGACTAAAACAGACCTTATTCATGGTCAGATAAGGAAGGTTCTACTGTATAGTAACATGATAGGTCTACTGTTACTATAAATATCTTATACGTAGTAACATTGCTTCATACACTCATTTAATCACCTGTAAATGGAAACTAGAAGTAGATTTCTATTGCCTGACTTACGTTTTAATAATTCATCATTCCCAGAACTAAAAAATAGGCAGTCTTTTCTAAAACACTTATGTTTTGGTTCTACACAGATATTGTGTGTAAACTACCATTTGAGCGGTGATACCAGTATAACCTGTAAATTCTCATCTTAGTTCTATGAACAATTCACAAAATTATTATTTAATGAAATTCTGTTTTACTGTGAAAATTGTTGAAACTCCATTTTAATAATAATTGACTTCTTGGCTTTTTTACAGAATTCATGAAAGACTGTGTACACCACCGGTTCGTAAGACTTCAACGTCTGAATCAATACCTGAGGTGAAGGAAACTAAACTGACTTCCACAAAATCTCCTGTGATAGAAAAAGAAAATAATATTTGAATTCGCTGGCGAAAAAGTAACGTAAGTCGTTCTTCAGCACTGATGTTCATTTAACCAAAACACCCAAAAACACAAACCCATTTGGTTTATGTGCCAGCTTAATAGATATTATTTAATCATTCAATATAATTTAAATATCATCAAAGCTCTAAGATGAGCTTTATGAATTAAATAATTCAATTTAAAAATATGAAGTCCACTCATTTTTTTGTGACTCATTGAATTTCTATTGCTTATAAAGGGTATGTTTCTGTTTGGAGGAGAACGTCATGTGAGTTTTTAATATTTTATAACCCAAGAGGCGGTTTGAGATTTCGCGCCTAGATAGTCCGGGATTATCTCTAAGCGCGAGTTAACGTAATCAGCAATTAAAAATTGGGTTTGAGGCTCGCACTTAACTTTTTATTCCTAAGTTTATCCTTGTTCATGCGCAACTGTAGCTTACGGTTGAAGGACAGAGGTGGTTTACAACACTGTTGACAAACATTGTCTTTCTTCAGTATTTTAGTTTTTTTTGGATATCTGCCAGTTTCAGATGTGTTCCAGTTTTCGTGTTGTTGAATGAATGAAAGCTTAGGAAAATATAATAGTTCACATAGTACAACTTTTTTTAATAAATATAAACCATATAAATTATACTTGTACTTTTGAAGCCCAGGAAATCAGCAGACATAGGCTAGAACCTATGCATCTGATGCGTTGCACGTTGCATGAAAAATTGACCTAATCATTATTAAAGAAATTAATATTAAGTTGATTGTAAGGAAACTAAAAAAATTAAAGAAATTAATTATTGTTTTTTAGTAAAAACAACTTACTGGAGTTAATGAATATAAAATAATCTTTTTCTAACTAATTAATTACTACTGCAAAATGGTGTGTTTTTGTATTCCCATTGTGTGAAACTTTCGTGTGTTTATGTTTTTATGTTTTTATGTGTTTATGTTAGTAAGTTTATGTTTTAATTATTTATTTGTGCTTAGTGTGAAACAATAAATTGCTTTTGAAACTGCAAAATAATTTGTAGGATTTTTTAAAAATTTATATAGACTATTTTTATGGTGGCTGAATTATGGAGATCGCCTAGAAAACCGGAAAAACTGTGAGTAAACTTTACTCAGAAAGAACTAGAATTAGTAAAAAAAACTAGTGTTGAAACAACCCACTATAAAAAAAAAAAAACTCACGGATAACTGCACAGCTACTGACAGCCAACGAGTGAGCCACGCGTTCGTTATCAGTGGAAGGTATTGTTGTGACACACCCCCCCCCCCCCCCACTCCCCAATTGTTGTCTGAGCAAAAAAACAATCTACAGGTTGGAAGTGCTCCTGATACAGTTGAATATAATAATATTTATTTGAGATGGATTTTTTAGGCGTTGTGGTAGGCCTAATTATTGAATCAGAATATTGTGTATAGGCACTTGTTTTACTTTTCCCTACACATATAATTTAATATGGTAATGGATTGCAACCTCGAAAATAAACAACGCAAAAATATTACCTACATTGCATGTATTAATATTTCTGGTAATGGCATGTTTAACTAGAATACACTAAGATTTTTTACCCATAAAATTAAAAATATTCATTTGAGGGAGTTTTATTTCGTCCCTCTACTCCAATTGTTTTGCCAGCCATCAAACGCCAAGATATTCCGAGCTGTTCAAACGTTAAGGATTAAAAACCTAAAATATTACTTACTATACTTAGTTGACAATAATATTTTTAGACTGTCTTAATTAGCTAGTGTTAAATGTAAGTCACAGACAAAAAATAAAGATGAAATATAAAGTAAAAATACTAATTTATGGATGTTAATATGTTTCAGAATGTAATGTTTAACCTAAATATGTTATTACTATCAATCACTGATAAACAACAAGCATGAAATATGTCCTGCCCCCTAGCAGGTCTAAGTTCAAGTCAAAAATCGCTCTATTCATGCTCGAGTTTATTTTATTTGCACTACAACTTGGACTCTCAAACCCGCAAAGATTATCTTTTACGCCCGGGTTACCCAAACCTTATCTCTTGAACCCGAATAGTTCGGCCGCAGTTTATCCCTCCCGCATTTAGCTCGCAGCTATCTTTACACCGCGGCAGGCGTAAACCCAAGCTCCCGAACCCGTTTTTTTAGGTGACACGCCAAATCCTGTTATAACCAGTATTTACGCCCGGGTTTAAGCTAAACGCAACCTCTCAAACCGCCTCTAAGTATCCTTTATGAATCAAAAACAATTTCAGAGCAATTAAAAGTCCTATTTTCGTCATTCAAATTCAATTTCAATCACTGTAACGGCATCAAATGAACACCGATTTTACACACAAAAATTATTTACAATAATCGTTGGATTTGTATGATTCTAATTTTATTTTGCATGGTGTTGCACCAATGTTGCACCAAACTGGAGCTAATTTTATACATTGGTTTAACAGTTATTTTCTCATAATATTTGAAAAAAACGAATAAAATAATTTCTATACTATTTCTTACCCCTACATATTAATTTACCTTACAATTATAGTATTTAATTTTGCCATTATAAGGATCGAAAAACTGGAAATTTCTAAGCCACATATGTTCTTGAAGGGTTGTTTATGAACTCGGTGGAAGCTGGCTCACACACTATTGAATGAATTAGCTAGACATAGAACCGTGGTATTTTAATATTAATGGCCTATTTTGTACTGAGAGAGTCCTAGTTCTATTTTTGTTTGCAGAGTGGAGAAAGAGGTGCCCGCGGTGGTGTCTGGTCGAGGCCGTGGCCGGGGCACGGTGGGGGCTGTTGCAGGGCGGGGACGGGGCGGCGGCGGCCTGGCAGCCATTGTGGGACAACTGGGCAAGAAGAACAAACTGAGCACACTGGAGAAGAGCAAACTGGACTGGGATCGGTTCAAGAAGGAACAGGGCATCGAAGAGGAGATACAGACACACAACAAAGGGAAACAAGGGTACGTCAATGTGGCTGACCTTAGTGGAGCAGCTCATATTTTTTTTTCTTGTTTTTTAAACCTCCACTGCTTGTTACCATGGGCCTATAGGCGTGTACGGTGATCTAAAGACAGCAAAGTACCATCACGATATAGGCTAGTCAGAGATGACCGATCAGGTTTGTAAGTGAAATGTTGTTGCCCGGCATTGTACTTCCGTGATCGGACAATTAGAGTAGCAGTGTAACAAAGTTGGGTCCTGCTAATATTTATTTTATTATTTATTTTGGGTGTATCTACGCCAGTGGCATTTTTTTTAACGTTTTGAAGGTGAACGGTCCAAACCCCAGTCTTGTTACTATCTAAGATTCAAAGATTTTATTTGGCCATTAAGTTTGTACAACAATAGGCTATGTCTTAATCTAAATTAATCTAAAATAATTTATCAAGAGTCATACAAAACAAATAAAAAAAAAAAAAAAAAAAAAACATCACAGTAAACCATGCACAATCAAAGAGAATACATAAATGGAATTCACTGCAAGTCAAATTCAAATTTACACTGCAAACCATGCCTTAACATAAATAACTCTAGCTACTACAGAAAAAAAATCAAGCACACTGCAAACCATGCAAAAGGAGAAACTCAATAAAGACATATCGTTACAAGCAGATACAAAAATGCCAAGGCATACAGTAGGCCTACTTAAACTAAGATGTTAGGGCCTGACTTCATGGCTTCAAAGTATTCATCAATACAATAAAAGGGGTTTGATAAAAGCCAATTTTTTAGAATCCTGTTAAATTTTGAGTTGCACAGTGATCGTACATTACTTGGTAGGCAGTTGTAAAACTTTACACCTGAAACAGGAAAGCAATTTTGAGTTTTGCACAATCTATTTCTGGTGATGTGCACATTGTTGCAATTTCTAGTTCTATAAGGGTGGACATCACTATTCAAGACAAGTTCACCCTCTTTTGCTTTAATAGCAACAAGACATTGATATACGTAAACATTGACCACAGTCATAATTTGATTCTCAATAAAAAGTGGCTTACAATGAGATAGATAATGAGCCTTAAACATTACCCGTACTGCCTTTTTCTGCAGCAACAGTACCCTCTGAGCTTGAGGTGAGTGTCCCCAAAGCCTGGTCCCATACAAAATATGAGACTGGAAAAAGGAGAAAAAAGCTAGCCTCACAAAAGTAGTAGGCATTAGACTTGACAGTTTTCTAAGTAGATAAATGACTGCTTAGCTCTCTACAAAGGTAATCAATATGGTCACCCCACCCAAGCTCAGAGTCCAGGGTAAAGCCTAACAGTTTTACAGGTTTGTTATCTGTGACAGTTCTATTTAGACTAAACAATATCTCCTGAGTTTTACTTTCATTTAAAGCTAATTTATTGCCAGCAAACCACTCAGATGCTATTTCAAATAGTATGGCTGCGGTGTCCCTAGCAATATCAGGATCAGGATGCTTTGCATACAACGTAGTGTCATCTGCATAGAGTAAGACATCATTACTGACACTAAAATACAAGTCATTCATGAAAACAATGAATAGAAACGGTCCCAACACGGATCCCTGAGGGACTCCATATTTGACCGCAAGAGCATTTGAGTTAGTACCTGCCCAACTCACAATCTGGGACCTGTTCACCAGATAGGACTTAACCACTCTGAGTGCACATTCACCCACACCATATTTCTGGAGTTTCTTTAGCAAAACTGCATGCGGAACGCAATCGAACGCCCGTGAAAGATCACACAATAAAACAGCTGTAGAAGATCTGCTCTCAAACGCTCCCAATATAACTTGAAGAAGGGAGTCTACAGCAGTTACCGTAGACTAGGGATGGACGAGATTGGATTTTCAGTTCGAGACGAGACGAGACGAGACGAGAATTTTTAACTCTCAAATAATTTCGAGACGAGATCGAGACGATATTTTCCCTCTCATACATTACGAGAAATGTGCGTTCGGGATTTTAATCTAATTTTGTAACATGGTTAATCCTGATTATTGTGAAGGAACAAAATTTCTTTGTAAATTGCTGATTATGTTAATAAACTGAAGTTAAAAAAGTCACTTTCTTAACAAAAGGTCTAGGAATATAAAGGAATGTACCCAATAAAAAGGCTGAGAAGATATAGGCTCACCATAAACCCTAGCGACCTATGTTTAGTAAAACATAAAAAGAGAATCCTCTGTTACAGTTACTTACTTCACTTTTCACTTTCATGTTTCACACCTTTCACTATTAACCTACTTTTAAATGTTTCCAAATAAGAGCTTTTCGTCACTCACAGATTTGTAATAGGCCTAGGCATAGGCCTACTAACTTTGAATCACAAGCCTAGAGGCCGGGAGGTTAACAAGAAATAACTTTTAATTGGAGGATTTTAATTTTCAACTCTCTTCTTCTTTGTCTTTGTCCATAAGACAATCTTCAGCACTCATTTTATTTGCTATTCATTTTTATTTCTCCAAACTATTCAAGTCCTGTGTATACTTAACTTTCACTGCTTTCAAATTTATGTAATTGCCTCGATTTGTCGTCTGCTAGTGGTAAGGTTTTTATTTATTTGCTCCTAACTGAATAAAGGCAAGCATTAGTGTAGCCATGAAGCCTGTATGGTTCTGGTAAGACCATTGACTTTCTATGTATTCAACACAACCTATTTATTGCTGTTCAACAATTATTGTTAATAGGCCTATTCAGTTTTTTTAGTATCCAAACCTTGAAATAAAATCAACCATCAGCAGATTTTAAGCATTTATGGCTTAAAATAGCTGAACTCTGCTAAGAGTGTGAAAGGAAATTAAATTCTGTATTACGTGGGATATTTGAGGTTAGCCATTATTCAACCTGATTGGCCATCTTGTCATTGATCTGATTGTCACTACTATTCTTTCTGTAATGTCAAAACAGCTCTTAAATTTGTAAAAAATTATTTGAATCAGTTTTAAATAATCGTCTTGAAGCAATTAAATGTCAAATAATGATTTTTTATTGTTTATAAAGTTTTCCCAATGTTCTAAAGATTTATCAAACTGATGAATTATTTTATAAATCAGAAGCTATGTTGACTCCGCCCACTACTGTTGATCGTCACGTCAGTCAGTACCACTAACAGACAACAGTCCGTGCAGATGCAGCCCTGCAGCCGTAGAGCGTCTCCAGTCCAGTCCAAATCTTGGAAATCCAACTGTAGTTTAACCGTTTATGATGGCAATTTAAGTTTGAAGTTGTGAGGAGGATAGGAAAATAAAACACTTCAC
Source organism: Neoaliturus tenellus (assembly GCA_030545055.2). Classification (NCBI taxonomy): domain Eukaryota; kingdom Metazoa; phylum Arthropoda; class Insecta; order Hemiptera; family Cicadellidae; genus Neoaliturus; species Neoaliturus tenellus. The sequence goes on along the minus strand of CM061532.1, from coordinate 21,450,095 downwards.
ATTGCTTCAAAATAATTTATTTTGCAGTATTAAATTCGTAGATTATTTATACTCGTTTTTATCGTTATTCACGAATTATTTCTCGTCTCGAAAAATCTCGATCAAAATCAAATCTCGTCTCGGCTAACGAGATTAAAAATTTCTCGAAAATTTCTCGTCATTTCGAGACCCGTCCATCCCTACCGTAGACTTGCCCCTCCTAAAGCCATGCTGAGCAGGGGCGAGGAGTCCATGTGCCTCAAAGTGGTCATATAGTTGGGTCAACATAATTGCCTCTAGTACTTTACCAAAAACAGGAATTAAAGATACTGGCCTATAACTGCTCATGCTATCTTTAGGCCCCTTTTTATAGACAGGCACAGTTCGGGACACCTTTAGAACATCTGGAAAAACGCCTTCCAAAAGGCAGCAGTTAAATAAATGGGCCAACAAGGGGGCAATGACAGGTACAATTTTTTTGAGAAAGTCAGTGGACATATCATATATATCCCTACTCCTAGAGATTTTAAAACTATTTACAATTTTAACAACATCAAAAGCAGTAACCATAACGCCATTGAAAATTTTCATGACCTACAGGAACACGTTCAAGATAATCATTGTCATTACCAGATATATCGCTAACAATACTATCCACAGAGTCCATAAAGTAGTGGTTGAAGTCCCCAGCAGAGGCAAAGCCTTTATCCATGGTTGTGGATATGGGTCTGCTTTCATTAATTAGGTCCCAGGCCGCCTTACATGGATTCGCAGACCTGGTAATCGTGTCAGCAGCTGCAGCCTGCTTCGCCTCGCAAAGTTGAAGTCGATAGTCTCTCCTCAATTCACGTACATAAGGTGAAAGGCAGGGCCTACTCTTAGCTAAGTCATGCATCAATAAGATATAGCTTTTGAAGTCAGCTAATTCCTTTGTGTACCAATTATTTATCTTCCTTTTGTTGTTACTACTGATCACTTTTAGGCCTACATTTTTATGTTTCACTGGAAAATGATAGTCAAACTTAAACTTGAATTTGTTAAAAAAACTCACCAAATGCAGTGTTTGCCGAGAGTCCACACAAGGCATCGTACCACAGAGCAGTTTGACTTGCAATGTCGTCACAAAATAAGCTCAAATGAGCCTCGTTAAAGAGTCTAAAAGAAATTGATTTGGGTTGAAGACCCAATGCATCTTTCATTACACTACTAGATTTAAGCTTGAGAAAAATGTGTTTATGATCAGCAATTTGATCATTGCTAACTGTTACATCAAAATTCCAAGAGTCAATATTAGTAATAAAAGAGTCTAGACTGGACTTGTCCCTCGTTGGTACATAAACACTACTGTAGAAGCCGAAACTACGCAGAGTGTTCATAAAATCAGTTGATTCCCTGCCAGGCTTTACTAAATCTATGTTGTGGTCTGTGCCAATAACAACAGAAAGATTAAAAGAAATTAAAAATGTCAGACAAAGCTCAAGCAAATTAAGAAAACGTTCCACAGAGCCATTCGGTGAGCGATACATGGCAACTACAATAAGGTCAAACTCATGCAACAAAACAGCAGTAAACTCACCCTCAAATTCCACACAGAAGTCACTTAGGTCCAAAAAAGTAATTCCCAACCCGGATTTCACATAAATGGCAACCCCACCACTAGGGTTAGTTCTACAGTATTGAGAAGCTAGTTCAAGGCAACCAATATTGTTATAATAGGGTACTTCATCTAATACCAGCCAATGCTCAGACACACACAACACATCCAGGCTATTTTCTTCACATAACAATTCCAGTTCAATAACCTTATTCCTTATGCACTGTACATTAATTGAGCACAAATTTAGTAGGCGTACAGTAGTCCTATTGGTAGGTGAACTTACACTCGAAGTTAAACTAGGTTCACCCGAGGTTTTGCTAAAAAAGTCTGAGACTTTACAAAACTAGGCTTAGGCCTAGAGAATTTCTCAACAAACTCCCTCACCAAAGTTCCCACCGGCCAAAAGGCACCGTCCAGGATTTTCACTGAGTCCGTAGGTTTAACCCCCAACTTAAAGGATTTGTATGAATCGTGTTTGTGTTGAACTTAAACACAACATTCAACGTCTATATTAGCTTTTTTCATATAATTCACCACATCATCATTACTAACTCCGACAGAAAGCCTGGATATAAATATCCAGTCCTTTTTTTCCACAGCCCTTAGGCCTATATCTGTTTGGTCAGAAATGACAGGTTTTGTACCAATAATTGGATTACCTTGTCTCTTCCTCTCACTCTTTCGATTACGTTTATTGCTAAACGTATTCCACGGTCCGTCCTTCACACGGTTAGGAGGATTGATCTCTGGAAAGTCATCATCATAATTTGCATTGATGATTTGGGACTGCGTATCGACGCCTACATTAACCCTACTCTCGTCAATCTCTGCCTGGTTATTCTCGTATGACTCAGTTTCTGAAGAGGACTGAGGCGACTTATCCTGTATTTCCTCCCCAGGCTTAAGCCTAGGCACAGAACAGTTCTGAGATTTAGGCTTAGATTTAACACAAGATTCCAAGATACCATCCAACTTATTATTCAGTTCGATATTGTCATTGACAACTCCCTTAACAATAGAGATCAAATTCTGCACTACTGAGTTTAAATTAATAAACTCTTCAACATTTCCAATCCTTGTTTGCAGCCTTTTGAGGTTAAAGTCACAAGACTCGCAGAACCATTTAGATTTCTTTCCTAATGTAGTCAACAGTTCATAATCACTTTTACACACATTTACACATGCAATGTGGTACCATCTAGCACAAAAGCCTTCACAAAAAACCGCATTACTGTTACTTTTCACCAATTTGAAACAAGAACCACAATTTGGATCCACCAACTCATCCGCCATGACAGTTCAGACACACATCTATTCAACCATCTATCATCTAACATCGACCAGTTGTTAAGCATCATTAATTAATAGCCCAATGACAAATGGCAACTGGGTCTGGAATCAAACCTTAAAAAAGCTACTAACTTTTCTCAGGATCAAACCGGCAACCTTTGTATTCAAAGGCGAGCACTATAACCACTCAGCTACCCAGCCAATTAATATGAACTAATTGGCAGAAAGGACTTTAGTGCTTTTAGTGAATTTTGGGAATCGGCGGAGTTCATAAGTACCATTACCATTACCAAATCCTAGACCATGGCCCATTTCTAAATGATCGCGTCAGTTTGATATTCTTGACATTTCACACGTTAACCCATTACATTACACATAAACATAAAATTAGCTACTAAATACAATTTCCCCAGCCGCAAGCTCTCAAATGTTGGTGAAGGGCGTTTGAAAGTATTCTTCTATGGAGTACAGGCTGTTTTCCTTGAGCCAAGCCCCAACTCTGGATTTAAATTGCCGCATGGGAAGGCTTTTGACTAATTGTGGCAAATGGTTGAACATCTTCAGGGCCAGCACTGGGTCAGATAGCACTCTTGTCAGACTTAGGCGACACCGAGGAATGTGTAGATTGGCTCTGTTAAGAATACTGTACTGGTGCACCTGGTCTCATGTTGCATAGAGATTTTAGAGATTTTCTTTTATCAAAAGGAGTGAGTTCATTACAAACTTACCATAGACAGTGTATGCCGAGGTTCTTGAATAGAGGCCTACAGTGCTCATGAGTAATGGTATTGACTCCTTTACTCAAACTGGGATTACAACTCTTGACACTCATAGATGATTGGAATTCGGAAAGTGTTCTTTATCGACTTGGCCTACACTGGTACATTGATTAATCGATTTATTAGAGCTTGAAATGTCTACATTTTATGTTGCCATGGACTGTTAAGAGGGCGTTGGAGTGCCGCCATGTTGGATTTATTTCCCATAAGAGCAATGCTAAACTTGTCCCCGGTATTTGTCATATAATTTCGTTATTTTTTGTCCAATTGGTTTAGAATAAATAGCGTTTGAATCACAATAAATTCCCCGTTCCTTTTGCGAGATCGATTCTTTGTAAACAATTTATAAAATTCTGTAGAAAATGTTTTAAAAGTAGTAAAAAACTTGCTTTGTTATTCAAGTTAGTAAAAAACACTAATTTTTATAAAAAATTCCTCTTGCAAACCAAATTCGCCTTTATGAACCCTTTATTTAGAGCTATAAACCATTATTTTCTGATTATAAATAAAAGAGTTATTTGACATCCCGTTTAACATTGCTCTTATGAGGGAAAGGCGGAATTTGGATTGACTCCAACGCCCTCTTAAGAGTTTGCTGGTAATATAAGTTCCCATTGTGATGGCTTTCTGTAGATTTTGAAATTATGTTTGCCATCTTCTTTTGTTATAGTCAAGTCTAGAAAGTTTATTAAAGATTCTTGAACTTCCGTCATAAATTTAATTGATTTTGATATTGAATTTAAGTATGAAAGTAGATTGTTAGTTATTGTTTGATCACCTTTTAGCGAATTTCCCTATAGGGAATACGCTATTATTAAACATAAAAATGTCATCAACATAACGAAACCAGTAGATGATATTTTCTTTAAAAGGGTTTGTGTAATTCATTATTTTTGTTGAATATAAATGTTTAACATAAATACATTTTCTAATAGGTTTGAAAGGGGTGACCCAATGGCTAAGCCTTCTTTCTGTGTATAGAATTAACGGTTGTTTTCAAAGTAGTTTTGATTAATTGCTGTTCTGATTTGTAACATTAGGTCTTTTATTCCTTCTGTGGATAATTTATTACTCTCTTTTAAGTTGTTGTTAACAATATCAAGAGTTTCTTTTATAGGCACATTAGTGTACATATTGGCCACATTAAAAGAAACAAATTTGGCGTTTTCTGGTATTTTTACTTCTTTGGTATGGTTGATTGAGCGGAGCGAGCGAAGCTCCTATACTACACTCTGGCTTTTTATTTACAAGTACTCCTCCTGAACGGCTGGAGTGATCCTCACGAAATTTTGCTCGGTCATAGTAACCATCTTTGGGAAGGTATAAATCTGAAATGGTCCAAATCGGACATAAGGGTTCTGCCCTACGACCTTTAAAGTTACCATGTTATTTTAATAGGAGAAATATTTTATTTGGTTTGTTTACAGTGTGTTGATTATACAGCTGTTCTAAGCATCAAATTTAACTGCAGACTGTTGCTATCAGCTGTTTGTAAATACAGTAGTTTTATGTGAAATTGTTGTTTTGTTTATTTTAGTGGTTTGTTTACCTTTGTACGTAAATGGAATACCACGTTTACATCAGAGGTGCAAATCTTGGATGATGCACCATTTAATATCTTGTACACATTTAATACCCCGTCGCAGCAAACCTGCTTACTCGAAAATTATTAGAGTATTACAGACTTGTGGCGAGTAAGCGCAGCAAACAACCTAAATCTGGCGACGAATGTGTGAGGTGAATGAGCTGACCCAAATGGCGAGTGAGCGCAGCGAACGAGCTAAACCCAGACTGCGAGTGGGCGTAGCGAACAAGCTGGCCCAAAAGGCAAGTGAGCTCAGCGAACGAGCTAAACCCTGACGGCGAGTGAGCGTAGCGAACGAGCTCACTTAAATTACCTATAAAATATTTGCTATTATTGATTAAAAAAATAGTCGCTCCGCTCAATATTGCAAGCAGACAACTGCATTGTATACCTAGTAAAATCTATGCTATTATTAAGATTATGACCATTAGATGATGACATGTTGTTCTTTAGTTTATTATTCGAGAATTTTGAAATTTTATATGATGGAGCATTACGGTAGTTTACTACATGGTGGTTTCCCATGTTAATCTTATGGGAAATCAACAAAACCCTGCATCTCAATTATTTTTTGGCATAACTTGATCAAATTTGGTATGTACATTCACTAGGCAGGGTTACAACACCCATATGGCGGCAAACCTACATACTCACCCCCATGGAGTTATGTTGAAAATTAAAAAGTGCGTAATATTGATACAATTTGATATTTACCTTACCTAACCATTACATTTCCTAAGAATTAACTTTTCTAACAACATTTCATGGCAGCAAACCTACATACTCATTCCTATGGTGTTTATGGAGAAAATACCAAATCTCAATCTTCTTTGGAAATTCGCTGAGTACGCAGGTCTGCTGCGACAGGGGTATTTAATATTTTATTTTTTTAGGGTTGAGGATTTTTTTAGAAGGTTGATTTTGAGAATGCCTTTGGAAAATTGATAGCTGGTTGATTCCACCCAACCCATAAAATAGTAGTGTTTTGAATTAAAAAATTAAAATCTCTGGTCAGGTGGTCCAAATTCAGGTTTTGTTAAGTTGCTAAAAATATTTAATTTGCATAATATTAATACAGTTGTTAAAAATTGGAAATATTATTTTATGTCAACACTCCTCAAAATGCAACTAAAGCTATATTGCCATATAAATAAATAACATTGCAAATCATTACATTTTAAAATTTAATTCCTGTCCCTTTCAGTTTACTTGCTTGTTGAACATTTCTAATAATATATACTTTATTTTTAGGTATTTGGAAAGACAAGACTTTTTGCAGCGTACTGACCTTAGGCAGTTTGAAATAGAAAAACAACTCAGAACAACCAGCCGTAGCAATAGGTAAACGATCTTACCTGTGATCCTTATCCACTCTTCACGTAAATGTAATGTATAATAAACGTAACGCATCGCATCTTTTGTTTCCATATTCCCTTTATGTCCTCTTTCAAGCCATGATATATTTTTATGAAGTAATTTTGTTGCTCAATTAAGTAAATGTATATATTTTTTATATACACATGAGATTTGAATTGTAAATCGAGCATTGTAGAAAAACTAACTAATTTCACATCAATAAAAACGCATGTGATAAAAACACATTTTACTAAATATTTTTTCTTGATGGTAACTCTTGTGTATCTTTTTTCTACATTAAAGAATGGCAACAGTATAATTACGAGTAGACATGAGTCATAACTTAAATGAAGGCCACAAAACAACTAATCAGTATTGACTGATCTTGACTAGTTTTAGCTTTGACTATATACACTAACGTGAATAGACTTCTCATAGAAGGGTTTTAAACCTATTCATGATGGTGCGATTGATCTTTTGTGGCGTACAAGAAGTACAAGTGACATATCAAGGTAAATCAGTAATACCACTCTTCTTAATCAAGGATGAAACCTTTATACCCTACCTGAAGGTTATGTTTATGTTGTATTTTGCAAAGTGTTTACAAAGTGTTTTGCAGCACTGCGAATCCAGCTGAATATGCAACATCGATTGCAACTTGCAACAATGTCTGCGGCCTCTTACGAACCTTCAAAATTTTTATATCAAACAAAATGCATTGGATGAGAAGTCTATTCATGTTAATGTATAGTAACAATGGTTTTAGCTAGAACAAGTTGAATATGATTACTAAATAGGTGCTACTAACATAAATTACTGAAGACGTTCCTTCTGATGTCATGCCCAACTAGAATTTAAGTGTTGTAGATTTTTAATTGATGATTGATCCATTGTGGCAAGTTCTGAAATCTTTCAAGAGTCAAGTTATCACTTGATAAAAGTTGTTTGAAAGGAACTAATAAAACATTTGTGTACCTAATTTATTCTATTTACAAGTTTTTTTAGTACAATCTTTGGTTAAAAAATGCTGGTAGGATGTTATAAATGCTTGTTAATTCTCATTAACTATACAGTAAAACATATTATCAGTGATGTTGTCTAATAGAAAGGAGGTTTTTATTCATTAATATACATAAACTCACAACCTCTTACTTTTTTTTACCTGCTGATTTAAATACAATATCAGAACTACGGTAAACCTCCTCCAATTCAGCATATCTGGGACTTGACTCATGCCGGATTATAGGATGAATATCAATAAAGTAAGAACTAAACAATTACATTAAAATTTGCATTTTATTCTTTAAACAGCTTTACTATCGTATAAAAGCTTGGCTTAATATACTGGTGTTTATGAAACTAAAATGAAATCTATACAATGTCAACCGATGTTGGCCGAGAATGACTCGTCTCCTCTACATGCTTGCTAATGTGCTTTGTCTGGCATCTTGTTGTTCCCTTGCACTCCCTATCCCAAACAAACTTAAACCGACCAAATTTTTTTGTTCCTATCATTAAAAATAATTCTGAAAAGCGTGCCGGATTGAAGGATGTCGGATCAGTAGAAGTTTACTGTATTTGGTAATCTTTATTCATTAACATTGAGCTTAAGGTTTTAAACTAGTGCCAAAAACACACATGATTCATTCTATTTTTTTATTTCATAAACTGGATACCCATACCCTTATACCAAATTATCTAAAATACTTTATGCTCTACCTAGCTCATCTAAACTCTAAATGATCAATAATGCCACTCACACCTAAGTCCTTTTGATCAAATTTCAGTCTTAACAAAAAATAAAGAAATAGCTTTGGCAAACTAAACGAGTATTCCAAGCTGTCTGTGTACTTCAGGAACGTAATCATCATACTGCGCAACGAAAAAGTTCAAAGCGACAGGATCACTTAGGTTGTACTTTTGAGTGAATTGCGTGACGGAGAAGTTTCTTCTGCCTTGGACGCTGGTGTTGTCGAGCGAAGGTTGGTCAAAAGTGATGTTCCCGGGCTGCCTGTGCAGCAGGAAGGTGTACCTGTGCAGGCCTGTTCCGTTGGGTGGCCCCGAGCCGACGTACTCTGCGAGGACCTCCCCGGAGTCGACGTCGGCCCCTGGGATGTTGCCGACCTGCCAGTGCAGGAACTGAGGCGTCGCAGTGTCGGGGTCCACCATGGACAGCAGGAACCAGGAGTCGGGGTCTGCAGTGTAGCTGACGGAAGGCTGCGTCCGCACTTGCCAAGGAGTCAGCTCGTTGCCGTAATCAACGGTGGCGTTGGCGTAGGCCAACTTAAGCGTCACACTCCATTGCAGGCCTGGCGGTGAGAAATTTTAAATGAATAATGAAGTAGGTGAACACTTGATAAAAACTTATAATGTACATTGAATTACAACTGTAGATATTTACATCACCATCAATTTGTGAACATGTTGTAATGTATGGGCTTATACCTAACATATCAAGAAGTCAGTGTCATGCTGTTGTATTTTGGGAAAAACAACCTATGGTCTGCAACCAGGGAGTAGATTTATATCTACACATTTGTGATCTCATCCATTAGTACCAATAATGCCATCTTGATGGATGCAATTTTCTCCAAAGTGTGAATTTTTAGAAATGGGTTAGTTTATAAACGAGAAATTAAGCTAAAAAGCTTAAGATTCAAGATTTTTTATTGTCTTTAGGCTATTTACAGTACAATCGACAAAGTCAATAAATAGAATTTTAAGAAATCTCATATAGTTACAATATTCTGGCTTTTGGTAATAATGAATTATAAGCCAATTTAGAGACAACATTAACTGTGTACAGGATTAATAAAGTAATTAAGTAAGTTATCAATCACGTAGTTATATAGTGTAATGGTAGGCGCTATTGTATTCTCTGCCCATATGAGCCTCCTCTGGATAGTCTTGTTATTGCTGAAGTTGTAGGTTCAATGACTACAGTGAAAGACATAATATTTAAAAATCTTGAAAAGGTTAAAGAAAATAAATATTGCCATCCTGGTACGAGTGGATCCTGTTAGGATGAAGCCACACTGTATTTTAAGGATGTATTAATGAATCCCTTATGAAGGATTTGGTGTGTTCTAAATGTTTCAATCGCGATGTGTTAAGTAAATGTTTCAAAGACTTCATTTGGAACTTAAAAGCAAATTAAACTGATTTCTCCTTATCAATCCATCTCCATCTCCATGGTATGTTTGCTGACTCTACAGCTCCATTTGGAAAGTTAACCTACCTTGCACGACATCAGGTATAATGCCAAGCAAGGGGGCAGCTCTGCTACAACAGTCAGGGTACGGCTTGGAGGCATCCTCAGGTGTCAGGATCCATCCGGGGGTCAGGCCTATCAGGGGACACCTGCAGACAGCACAAGCCTTGTACAATGTCAGGTATGATACCCAGCAATGGAGCTAGTAACAGTCTCTGCTGTGGACAGCATAAGCTCAAGCTACACTATCAAGCAGGCAGGACAAGCTCAAGTGAATAGCTACACTGTCAGTCCGTTCACCAAATGCTGAAGATTAGTTCTGTGCAGCATAATAATACGTCCTTTAAAGCTATGCACTTTAGGGATCTATGCAATTAGGGATGTCTATTACGGATTAAACTTATTCTTAAGAAAAATTTTGTAGATAAAAAGAATAAGTTGAGATATGTGTGTTTGGCTAACCGTTTTTGGACAGGGGAGAGGTAAGCTTAATGGAGATGGAAAAAGATTGTTTAACCGTATTTGTTCATCGAGTGTAAATACAGCTTTTGACCTCAGTAAGGCCTTTGACACCGTGGATCATGATGTGTTGCTTGCCAAATTAGATCACTATGGCGTCAAGGGAATCCATTTGCAGCTTTTCCGATCGTACTTGGGCGGACGGGAGCAGCTGGTCTCTATCAACGGTTTGAGTTCCTGGTCTTGTCCTGTATCTCATGGTGTTCTGCAGGAGTCTGTCCTTGGCCCCCTGCTATTTGTAATTATGATAAATGACCTGCCTTCTTATGTAGAAAGTAATGTCAAATGCTATGCAGATGACACAACACTTGTTCATGGGTCTGACTCCATTCTAAATCTTATGAATGCCATGGAGCAATCCTTATCCCAGGCAGCGGTTTGGTTCCAGGCTAATTTTTTGTCCCTGAATGATGCAAAAACTCAGTCTATAATTTTTAATCTAAGAAATTCAGAACATGATTCAACTTCTGCCAAGTTGTTAGGGCTTGCCATAGATTCTAAATTGACCTGGAGCTCTCATATAACGCTTGTTTGTAGCAAACTTTCAAGATTATTGTACCTTTTAAGAAACCTGAAAACCTGTGTAAATAAATCTTGCTTATTAAAAGCTTACCTAGCTTTCTTTCAGGGGACGCTTTTGTATGGTCTCAGACTCTGGGGAGGTGCAGCTGAAATTTACAGAGTAATGCTGATCCAGAAAAAGGCAATTAGGCTCTTGGCTGATGCTGAGTATGATGCTCCTTGTAGGCCTCTTTTTATTAAAGAAGGAGTCATGACTGTTTGTAGCTTATTTGTTTTCATTTCCTTAGTTAATATAAAGCAAGACTTGGTATCTTTTAACCGTAGGGGTGACTGTCATGCACACAACACTAGGAATAGAGATATGCTTGATATCCCTTTTGTCAGACTGAAGAAAAGTCAAAGAAATTCTAGTCAGCTTAGCATGAAGCTATTAAATCATATTGTTTGTACAGCCTGGACCCAACCGAATTCAAAATTTCAAACCAGTCTTCGGGCTCTCTTATTGGCTTTTCCTTTATACTCAGTCAACGACTTCTTCAGTATTACTAGGGAGACTGTAAGTACTTTTTTTACTTTGTTTGATGAGTTTTGTGTTCTGTTTGTGCATGGGTTTTAGCCTTGTACATGGTTTGCCATTTTTGATTTGTGTAATGTAAGTTAGTCTTAAGTTTGTGACGATGCCAATTGCATGCACATGCTAAAAGGAAAATAAAGATTTTGATTTTGATTTTTTGAGCTTTGAAATGTTTTTTATCAATACATTTTCACAAAATAACTGAGTTTACATAATGTGTGTTTCAAACTCTAGCATATATCCAGGACAGTAATGCGTTTCCTATGTCATTTTCTGTAGTGGCCTTGAGTGTAAAACACACCTTAAAATTCACTTGTACAACGAAATTAACATTCAAATTTTATAAGAAAATATCTATTTATAACTTTTTTATATTAGTATCTAGCAAGATCTAAAATTTATGTGACTCACGCTTTCATGAGCCACTGCTCCTGTCCAGCACATGCGCGGTAGAGGCATCTGCCTGGGACGTCCACTTGCTGACCCACTGCCACCTCTTGACCATCCACCGTGCAGCCACTCACTAGACAACACAACACAGTACCTATCACTGTTGTGACTCACGCTTTCATGAGCCACTGCTTCTGGCCAGCACATGCGCGGTAGAGGCATCTGCCTGGGACGTCCACTTGCTGACCCACTGCCACCTCTTGACCATCCACCGTGCAGCCACTCACTAGACAACACAACACAGTACCTATCACTGTTGTGACTCACGCTTTCATGAGCCACTGCTTCTGGCCAGCACATGCATGGTAGAGGCATCTCCCTGAGACGTCCACTTGCTTACCCACTGCCACCTCTTGACCATCCACCGTGCAGCCACTCACTAGACAACACAACACAGTACCTATCACTGTTGTGACTCACGCTTTCATGAGCCACTGCTCCTGGCCAGCACATGCACAGTAGAGGCATCTGCCTGGGACATCCACTTGCTGACCCACTGCCACCTCTTGACCATCCACCGTGGAGCCACTCACTAGACAACACAACACAGTACCTATCACTGTTGTGACTCACGCTTTCATGAGCCACTGCTCCTGGCCAGCACATGCACAGTAGAGGCATCTGCCTGGGACATCCACTTGCTGACCCACTGCCACCTCTTGACCATCCACCATGGAGCCACTCACTAGACAACACAACACAGTACCTATCACTGTTTTGTGACTCACACCTTCATGAGCCACTGCTCCTGGCCAGCACATGCGCGGTAGAGGCATCTGCCTGGGACGTCCACTTGCTGACCCACTGCCACCTCTTGACCATCCACCGTGGAGCCACTCACTAGACAACACAACACAGTACCTATCACTGTTGTGACTCACACCTTCATGAGCCACTGCTCCTGGCCAGCACATGCACAGTAGAGGCATCTGCCTGGGACGTCCACTTGCTGACCCACTGCCACCTCTTGACCATCCACCGTGGAGCCACTCACTAGACAACACAACACAGTACCTATCACTGTTGTGACTCACACCTTCATGAGCCACTGCTCCTGGCCAGCACATGCACAGTAGAGGCATCTGCCTGGGACGTCCACTTGCTGACCCACTGCCACCTCTTGACCATCCACCGTGGAGCCACTCACTAGACAACACAACACAGTACCTATCACTGTTGTGACTCACGCTTTCATGAGCCACTGCTCCTGGCCAGCACATGCACAGTAGAGGCATCTGCCTGGGACATCCACTTGCTGACCCACTGCCACCTCTTGACCATCCACCGTGGAGCCACTCACTAGACAACACAACACAGTACCTATCACTGTTGTGACTCACGCTTTCATGAGCCACTGCTCCTGTCCAGCACATGCACAGTAGAGGCATCTGCCTGGGACATCCACTTGCTGACCCACTGCCACCTCTTGACCATCCACCGTGGAGCCACTCACTAGACAACACAACACAGTACCTATCACTGTTGTGACTCACGCTTTCATGAGCCACTGCTCCTGTCCAGCACATGCACAGTAGAGGCATCTGCCTGGGACATCCACTTGCTGACCCACTGCCACCTCTTGACCATCCACCGTGGAGCCACTCACTAGACAACACAACACAGTACCTATCACTGTTGTGACTCACGCTTTCATGAGCCACTGCTCCTGTCCAGCACATGCACAGTAGAGGCATCTGCCTGGGACATCCACTTGCTGACCCACTGCCACCTCTTGACCATCCACCGTGGAGCCACTCACTAGACAACACAACACAGTACCTATCACTGTTGTGACTCACGCTTTCATGAGCCACTGCTCCTGGCCAGCACATGCACAGTAGAGGCATCTGCCTGGGACATCCACTTGCTGACCCACTGCCACCTCTTGACCATCCACCGTGGAGCCACTCACTAGACAACACAACACAGTACCTATCACTGTTGTGACTCACACCTTCATGAGCCACTGCTCCTGGCCAGCACATGCGCGGTAGAGGCATCTCCCTGGGACGTCCACTTGCTGACCCACTGCCACCTCTTGACCATCCACCGTGCAGCCGCTCACTAGACAACACAACACAGTACCTATCACTGTTGTGACTCACACCTTCATGAGCCACTGCTCCTGGCCAGCACATGCGCGGTAGAGGCATCTGCCTGGGACGTCCACTTGCTGACCCACTGCCACCTCTTGACCATCCACCATGGAGCCACTCACTAGACAACACAACACAGTACCTATCACTGTTGTGACTCACGCTTTCATGAGCCACTGCTTCTGGCCAGCACATGCGCGGTAGAGGCATCTGCCTGGGACGTCCACTTGCTGACCCACTGCCACCTCTTGACCATCCACCATGGAGCCACTCACTAGACAACACAACACAGTACCTATCACTGTTGTGACTCACGCTTTCATGAGCCACTGCTTCTGGCCAGCACATGCGCGGTAGAGGCATCTGCCTGGGACGTCCACTTGCTGACCCACTGCCACCTCTTGACCATCCACCGTGGAGCCACTCACTAGACAACACAACACAGTACCTATCACTGTTGTGACTCACGCTTTCATGAGCCACTGCTCCTGGCCAGCACATGCACAGTAGAGGCATCTGCCTGGGACATCCACTTGCTGACCCACTGCCACCTCTTGACCATCCACCATGGAGCCACTCACTAGACAACACAACACAGTACCTATCACTGTTGTGACTCACGCTTTCATGAGCCACTGCTTCTGGCCAGCACATGCGCGGTAGAGGCATCTGCCTGGGACATCCACTTGCTGACCCACTGCCACCTCTTGACCATCCACCATGGAGCCACTCACTAGACAACACAACACAGTACCTATCACTGTTGTGACTCACGCTTTCATGAGCCACTGCTTCTGGCCAGCACATGCGCGGTAGAGGCATCTGCCTGGGACATCCACTTGCTGACCCACTGCCACCTCTTGACCATCCACCATGGAGCCACTCACTAGACAACACAACACAGTACCTATCACTGTTGTGACTCACGCTTTCATGAGCCACTGCTCCTGTCCAGCACATGCACAGTAGAGGCATCTGCCTGGGACATCCACTTGCTGACCCACTGCCACCTCTTGACCATCCACCATGGAGCCACTCACTAGACAACACAACACAGTACCTATCACTGTTGTGACTCACGCTTTCATGAGCCACTGCTTCTGGCCAGCACATGCGCGGTAGAGGCATCTGCCTGGGACGTCCACTTGCTGACCCACTGCCACCTCTTGACCATCCACCATGGAGCCACTCACTAGACAACACAACACAGTACCTATCACTGTTGTGACTCACGCTTTCATGAGCCACTGCTTCTGGCCAGCACATGCGCGGTAGAGGCATCTGCCTGGGACGTCCACTTGCTGACCCACTGCCACCTCTTGACCATCCACCGTGCAGCCACTCACTAGACAACACAACACAGACTCATGAAGAGCCACTGCTCCTGGCTATCGAACACACACATAATGCATCACCCTGGGACATAAGAATAAGAACTTTATTTCTCCATCAAGATACAATTATTCATACCGTACAGAGAATTGTCACAGACATGAATATTAATTACAGAAAATACATAAAGCAGACATCTACTTGCTGTCCAACGCCACCACTTGACCATCCATTGTGCAACCGCTCACTACACAAAACAGCTTTTAATGTTCACATGTGGGTGAAAGGAGCACACTAGTGAGAATCTTGTATGTTCACCTATTTTTAATGATAACAAATTGCCAAATTTGGTACGGTAATAAGTGTTACACAATACCTTGAATCTTTGTTGAATATATAGCCTTGAATGAAAAGAAAACTATTCCTAGAAATTATGTTCTTCATTTTGTGCATAAGACACCTTAGGATGTATCGTAGAAGTCCTCACATCTGGCCACCGTGGGACCGGAATGCCGGCCGGATTTCAAAATGCCCGGATTAACTAGCAGATTATTAATGAGTTGAACAGAGATCTGTGTTATAATGTGTGTTCCAACAATGAACTATCAGGGTATATTTAACAATAAAGGGTATCATACTTGCCCACTCATACTGTGTATTAACATTGTAGCAAAATGCACAAAGAAATGTAATGAATGAAAATAGAACCTAAACACAATATTTTAGAAGACATCCAAAACTGAACAACCCGTAAATCGGCAATTGATCTGATGTATTTTAGGGATAACATTATGGATCAACTCGACTCGTGTCTATTTCGGCCGTGGGAAACCAACGCATCTGAATGTTTAATTTCTGGAAGACTGCAGCCGGATTATCCAAGGCCGGACTAGAGTCAAAGTCAAAATTCTCGTTATTCATCAATATATACATACATATGTGCATTTGAAAAGTGTATAAAATTTTTCAAAAAAGAATACATTTTCTAAACCAAACATATCACACAGTGATATCCTATACTAATTAAATAACATAGTATTCTTCTAAAGAGTAAAGCGCACTACTTATAAGGTACTGCTTTAATTTTTTTTTATTTTATTTTATTTTTTTTTTTTTTAAGATGTATATACAACAAATAGTTATTATTTCCTTGAGCAGCTCTTTAAAAACTTGGCTGCTGCATAAGTAGATTTTTTTTTTTTTTTTGTATAAAACTGGAGTTTGTGGCGAGTATGTATGATTTCGGATTTTTGTCTTGTATTGTAAGGATGGTTTAAAATTTTTTATCCGAGTTATTTGTTAAACCAGCATCTCTAGATATCATAATAGTGCACTAAAATATAGTGCCCATAAACTGTTTAAATTTTTAGGGATATGAAGTATAAAGGGCTTCCACTATGAAGGTATTTGTTAACTCTTATAAAATAGTAGTTTTCATTACTAGTCTCGAAAGTGACTAGTAATGCGGGGTGTGGAAAAAGCTATCGGCCCCGCCATGGAACTTTTGAGACGAATATAGAACATTATTTTTCATTACGATATCGAAAAACTTATAAACAACATGAATATTTTTGTTTATTCAACTTAGTATCAAGAAAAAAACCATACTCATAACGCTGAGTTTCCGTGCTTATGTTGAGGTACATACGCACAGAAACTCAGCTTTATGCAACAGCTGATCGGTTTGCACTGCAAAATCCCACAACGGTTACTTTCTGTGCACCACAAATGCTCAGAAAGTTAACATTATGTAATTTTGCCGTGCAGTAGCGGGAATAACCTATTTTCTTAGCTCATTTTACGTCTAGAAAGTGTACTTTCATGTGTAGGGTAGTAAAAAAAAAATTACAGTATTCTCATCCCATTGTGACTTCTTTCAAAATCCAGTGTGGTTCAACGAATTTTTGCTTAATGCTGGACCTTATGTAAACATTTGATATGAAGAAGAAATTGTATAGTGGAGGCGTTATAGTAAATTAGACTACCCACCATTTTCTTCGTTGACGGTGGTAACCTCTGTTGTAGTGATGGTCTCTGTGACGTCGTCTATCACAGTTTCCGTGGCCCCGTTGTCGTTGGTGTCAGCTTCAATAACTTTAGTTTCCACTAAAGTTACCGGTACTTCAACATCATTGTGTGCTGGGTCACACCTGAAAATCAACTAATATATTAGCAAAGGTCAAAGGTTAAATGTTTGACCAGAAGTAATCTGAAAGAACAATAAAATCAAAATGCTGATTTTCATAGATTTTCTGAAACCTCTAAAATTATATGTGCAGATGATTGTTTGATAGTTGTTAACACAAATATATTTAAGAGAGGTTTATTGGTCTTTAGAATTACAATGATACTCAGCACCTAAAACATATACGTGAACTAGAGCAACACAGTTGTTTTTCAACCGGAAAAAAGGTAAAAACAGTTTAAAAAGTAGGCTAGTAAGTACACATTTCCTTTTATTTGTAGACGTTTGCGCTCTGTCATTTTGAAGAAGTTTTTTTAGTACCAAGAACTGAGTTACTAGTCCGGTCTGTGGGTTTATATAATCAACTGTCTACTGTAGTAGCAACTTACTTGTCGGTGGTGTAGGTGCCGTCCGGCAGACATGTGTGTAGGAAACAGTCCGGGTCATTGGCCAACTCTTGCCAGGTCTCCCCCACATTGTAGGTCTTGCCGTCGTAGGTGACTGTCTACTGTAGTTGCAACTTACTTGTTGGTGGTGTAGGTGCCGTCCGGCAGACGTGTGTGTAGGAAACAGTCCGGGTCATTGGCCAACTCTTGCCAGGTCCCCCCCACATTGTAGGTCTTGCCGTCGTAGGTGACTGTCTACTGTAGTTGCAACTTACTTGTTGGTGGTGTAGGTGTCGTCCGGCAGACATGTGTGTAGGAAACAGTCTGGGTCATTGGCCAACTCTTGCCAGGTCTCCCCTACATTGTAGGTCTTGCCGTCGTAGGTGACTGTCTACTGTAGTTGCAACTTACTTGTCGGTGGTGTAGGTGCCGTCCGGCAGACATGTGTGTAGGAAACAGTCCGGGTCATTGGCCAACTCTTGCCAGGTCTCCCCTACATTGTAGGTCTTGCCGTCGTAGGTGACTGTCTACTGTAGTTGCAACTTACTTGTTGGTGGTGTAGGTGCCGTCCGGCAGACATGTGTGTAGGAAACAGTCCGGGTCGTTGGCCAACTGTTGCCAGGTCTCCCCCACATTGTAGGTCTTGCTGTCATAGGTGACTGTCTACTGTAGTTGCAACTTACTTGTTGGTGGTGTAGGTGCCGTCCGGCAGACATGTGTGTAGGAAACAGTCCGGGTCATTGGCCAACTCTTGCCAGGTCTCCCCCACATTGTAGGTCTTGCTGTCGTAGGTGACTGTCTACTGTAGTTGCAACTTACTTGTCAGTGGTGTAGGTGCCGTCCGGCAGACATGTGTGTAGGAAACAGTCTGGGTCATTGGCCAACTCTTGCCAGGTCTCCCCCACATTGTAGGTCTTGCTGTCGTAGGTGACTGTCTACTGTAGTTGCAACTTACTTGTCAGTGGTGTAGGTGCCGTCCGGCAGACATGTGTGTAGGAAACAGTCCGGGTCATTGGCCAACTCTTGCCAGGTCTCCCCCACATTGTAGGTCTTGCTGTCGTAGGTGACTGTCTACTGTAGTTGCAACTTACTTGTCAGTGGTGTAGGTGCCGTCCGGCAGACATGTGTGTAGGAAACAGTCCGGGTCATTGGCCAACTGTTGCCAGGTCTCCCCCACATTGTAGGTCTTGCTGTTGTAGGTGACTGTCTACTGTAGTTGCAACTTACTTGTCAGTGGTGTAGGTGCCGTCCGGCAGACATGTGTGTAGGAAACAGTCCGGGTCATTGGCCAACTCTTGCCAGGTCTCCCCCACATTGTAGGTCTTGCTGTCGTAGGGGACTGTCTACTGTAGTTGCAACTTACTTGTCAGTGGTGTAGGTGCCGTCCGGCAGACATGTGTGTAGGAAACAGTCTGGGTCATTGGCCAACTCTTGCCAGGTCTCCCCCACATTGTAGGTCTTGCTGTCGTAGGGGACTGTCTACTGTAGTTGCAACTTACTTGTCGGTGGTGTAGGTGCCGTCCGGCAGACATGTGTGTAGGAAACAGTCTGGGTCATTGGCCAACTCTTGCCAGGTCTCCCCCACATTGTAGGTCTTGCTGTCGTAGGGGACTGTCTACTGTAGTTGCAACTTACTTGTCGGTGGTGTAGGTGCCGTCCGGCAGACATGTGTGTAGGAAACAGTCCGGGTCATTGGCCAACTCTTGCCAGGTCTCCCCCACATTGTAGGTCTTGCTGTCGTAGGTGACTGTCTACTGTAGTTGCAACTTACTTGTTGGTGGTGTAGGTGCCGTCCGGCAGACATGTGTGTAGGAAACAGTCCGGGTCATTGGCCAACTCTTGCCAGGTCTCCCCCACATTGTAGGTCTTGCTGTCGTAGGTGACTGTCTACTGTAGTTGCAACTTACTTGTCAGTGGTGTAGGTGCCGTCCGGCAGACGTGTGTAGGAAACAGTCCGGGTCATTGGCCAACTGTTGCCAGGTCTCCCCCACATTGTAGGTCTTGCTGTCGTAGGTGACTGTCTACTGTAGTTGCAACTTACTTGTCAGTGGTGTAGGTGCCGTCCGGCAGACATGTGTGTAGGAAACAGTCCGGGTCATTGGCCAACTGTTGCCAGGTCTCCCCCACATTGTAGGTCTTGCTGTCGTAGGTGACTGTCTACTGTAGTTGCAACTTACTTGTCAGTGGTGTAGGTGCCGTCCGGCAGACATGTGTGTAGGAAACAGTCCGGGTCATTGGCCAACTGTTGCCAGGTCTCCCCCACATTGTAGGTCTTGCTGTCGTAGGTGACTGTCTACTGTAGTTGCAACTTACTTGTCAGTGGTGTAGGTGCCGTCCGGCAGACATGTGTGTAGGAAACAGTCCGGGTCATTGGCCAACTGTTGCCAGGTCTCCCCCACATTGTAGGTCTTGCTGTCGTAGGTGACTGTCTACTGTAGTTGCAACTTACTTGTCAGTGGTGTAGGTGCCGTCCGGCAGACATGTGTGTAGGAAACAGTCCGGGTCATTGGCCAACTGTTGCCAGGTCTCCCCCACATTGTAGGTCTTGCTGTCGTAGGTGACTGTCTACTGTAGTTGCAACTTACTTGTCAGTGGTGTAGGTGCCGTCCGGCAGACATGTGTGTAGGAAACAGTCCGGGTCATTGGCCAACTGTTGCCAGGTCTCCCCCACATTGTAGGTCTTGCTGTCGTAGGTGACTGTCTACTGTAGTTGCAACTTACTTGCCAGTGGTGTAGGTGCCGTCCGGCAGACATGTGTGTAGGAAACAGTCCAGGTCATTGGCCAACTCTTGCCAGGTCTCCCCCACATTGTAGGTTTTGCTGTCGTAGGTGACTGTCTACTGTAGTTGCAACTTACTTGTCAGTGGTGTAGGTGCCGTCCGGCAGACATGTGTGTAGGAAACAGTCTGGGTCATTGGCCAACTCTTGCCAGGTCTCCCCCACATTGTAGGTCTTGCCGTCGGCCTCACATGCACTGTCTGTAAACATCGTTTTATTGTTTGTTTGCTTCAGGAAGAAATGGAGTGAAATAGAGTTCGCAAAACTAATAGTACCTAACATGAGTGAAAATGTGCATCTTGTATATATAGACGAGAAGTTGATATTCTTAAACCTTGTGCTGCAATGCTATTAGAGCAAAACAGAGTTTTTACACAACGGGACTGTTAAAAATTCCAGCTTAACATTGACAATTTTTCAGAATGTTAAAATGAATTTTTCAGAATGTATTAGTGTGAAATTCAGCAAGGCAGACTCAGGCCTGGATAACACTTTTTGACTCCCTAGGCCAAAGGTAATAACTACATCCCCTCCCCCTTCCCCCCGAAAAATAACAACAAGCCAACATATTTGTTTATTTGAATTCTTACTACGTTGCCTCTTCACATCACAAAAACCAAAGAAAATCACAGAACTAACTAATCAGTGTTTGCTCACCTATACGCAAATGTAACCCTTTTAGATCACTCTAATGTCATTTAGCTGCATATTAATTTACAATCTGAAATAAAATATTATACCATTATATTTCAAAAATTAACATTATTTAGTAAAGGAAATAAAATTTATTTTCATATCTGAAAGAATTTTTTTTAAATTATATGAATTGTATTTTAATTACTTAGACAAAATTGAGGAGGTTGGTGAAAAAACGACCTCAGGTGACTGAGGTCGTTTTTTGGTAAAACGCTTTAAATAATCCTTTATTTAATCCTCTTTGCAGCAGTGTTTGTTTCATGTCAATATCTTGTGTTTTAACTGAGTTATGAATTTTTTTCTGAATGCTGTCTGGACGAAGCAGCCTGGCTTCAGCTGGAGGAAACAGTCTTGTGCAGACAAACATTATGGGTTATTGCTAAACGTGGCATTGGTTTTCTTTGTGTGAAAATTGATGTTTAAACGAGCTAGCTGTTATTTAAATGTTTAAATGCTTTCAGTAAAGTCTTTGATAAACCACTGTATCCCTACAAGTTTATTTTAAGTTTTAATGAATGAAATTGTTGCCAGACCTATTTGATTTTATTTCAAATAAATTTAGTTTGAATAAATATTTTATTTTGTTTTATTTCTATCTACTTTGATGAGTTTAAATACATAAAATCTAAGTTTTTAATATTGAAAAAGTGGTTTGATGGAAAAACGACCTCTGATTCTGCTTCATATTTTGTTCAATAACTTTTAATGGAACGGACATATAAAAAAACAAAGATTATATTCTTAATCCAAAAGAATGTATCTTGCATAGTATAAGAATCTAAAGAGTAATGCAATTTGGTAAAAGCCTATAAAACATAAGTTTAATTTTCAAAGTCAATTATCTTGACACTATCAAAGTCGATTATCTTATAACACCCGTCACGGTTCAAGGTTCAACTTGCCAGTTCACCGTACGACTCTTGCAGAGAAAAAACCATCATACAGCGGCTGCAAGCTACGAAACCACCTACCTGCATCCATGAGAGACCTTACTGGGAACAACCTCAAGACGGAGTTGAAGATATGGCTGACGGCAAGACCTTTCTACACCCTAGATGAATTTCTTGAGAGGAGAGAAGACCTACTGTAAACCAACAATCAACCAATTTTAAAACAAACCATTTGACACTATTGTAATTCTTGAAGAATTGTATAATAAAGATATTTTTGACTTTGACTTTGATCTCAAAACACATTTTTTGGACTGAGGTCGTTTTTCCACCAACCTCCTCAATTATTGAAAAGAAAATTGTTTATTAAGTGCTGAAACAAAATTACTATAAATATAAAAGTTTTGGGAAGGGATCGGGGCAACGGGTTGAATGAGTCACCTAGCAGCCTCCGTACAATATTTTGGGCGCAACACGCATGATACACTCAATATGATAATCTATCCAGCCCAAAGCACAAGGAGCAATAAATAAACTAATTAATTCTATTCATGTTCCGGGAATTATAAATGTGATGCGAAAAGGTAAAATGAACTCAAAATAGAAAATTTCACTTTTTGAGTTTTTTACGTATTTTTATATAGTTTCTGAGCATTTTAAGACAAAAATCACCAAAATATCTAAAAAATGTCAAACATACAGCTTTTCAAAATTAAAGATCTGAAAAATGGGACTTTGAGAAAACATTTAAAGTCTTGGTTGCATATAAATAGTTTATTTAACTTATTTAAGAAAATAAATGTGTGCATTTTCAATGTACTGTGAAAAATCAATATTTTAAAAAATTATAGATATATATTTTATATGTATATAAAAAGTACATATAATATGTAAAAATGATTTGTAAAAAACTATTTTAAATATTAGTAGCATGTAGATGGTTTATTTTAACGTATTTAAGAAAAGAATAGGTCTAAATTTAAAAAGAAACGTGACAAGTAAAGGAAATCGAATGTTTGATAAAAATTTAACCCTTAATATGTATGTATATAAAAAGTACATGTAATATGTAAAAATAATCAGTAAAAAGGTAACATCTGCAATAAAAAGGAAGTACATCTGATAATATTTTATAATTTGCCATTCATATCAATAAAAGTTTTATAAACTTTATATATAAAAAAATGTTTTTTGAAATTATTGTTTATTATATGTTTATTGAAGCTTATAAATGTATGTAAACTAAATCACATTTAATGTGAAATCATAATCTATGAATTACGACTGTATAGGTACTCTTATACTTTACCTGAACTATTAATGAAGAGGAAAATGCAAAGAAAGGACGACAGACGAGCAGAAATCCCCATCTCCAGCCTGAGTCAATGCTGAAACTGGTAATACTGGCTCGGGGCGACGGCAAGGTGTTATTTACTGGCTTGGGGCGACTGCAAGGTGTTATTTACTGGCGAACGTGTGATGAATAACATCTCAGACACTGGACCTCGTGATTGGGCTTGTCACGAAGCACTAACCAACTGAATATTCATATCGTTAATTGACAGGTTCTCTGTCACAATGTCGAACAGTAGAAACAAATCGCGTCTGACGAGATTCTCTTATGACCTCTACACTGCGGGCTAATTTGCCTCAAGGTAACTCGTCTTGAGATGACAGGGTCGTTTATGAAGATGATTGTACAAACAAGGTCTTTCAGATGTAGTTAAGTCAAAAGTCAAATAATTTTTGCTTTTTACTTTGGTGTTTAACCAATGCTGTTTAAGAGTACTCCCTCCCCCTCCCGCCAATACTACATCTTTAATAATACTACTTGAATATTTTTAGGCCATGATTATATCACGTAAGATTCCAGAAAAATTTGCTTGTGATCCTGCATTACCATTTGGATTACTTCGAAGACTTTTACTTCAAAATTAAACTATAAAATACTACTTATTGAATTAATTCACATAAATTGCAAGGATTTTAAAAAATTTATTAAAATTTAATAAAACAATTAAACTAGTTTAAATAGTTAATAGTTAAATAAAGTAATTTAATTTAACTTTAAATTTTTTTTATATTTTTATGTATACAGGGTGTTTGGAAAAAATGTTTCTGGAACTAAGGAGGATAATGCCCACATCAAAATAAGCAAAAAAGTTCCTATAAACATATGTCCTAAAATGCTTTGTTAACCCGCTAGCCGCTATTTTGTTTTTTACACTAAATAATTTTTATTTCCGTAATGGATCATTGTATTAAGTTAATATTTGGTATGCACCTTTATCATAGCAATACCCATTTTCAAGAAAAAGTTATTTTTCCAATGTATATTTTCAAAATTTTAAAATTTTAAACTAAAATATTTCAAAACCGGTAAATTTTATAAAAATTTTATTAGACATCAAAAAGTTGACGAATTTAATTGTCTAACCAATGGTTTCAAGTTTGTAAGGATCTGACAACAAATAAAGGAGTTATTGAGATTTTTATGCATAAAAACATTGATTTTGCAATGTAATTAATGCAAATTAAGGTAATTTTAATTGAAAAATCTCAATAACTCAGTTATTTGTTGTTAGATCCTTACAAACTTGGTACCATTATTTAGATAATTAAATTTATCAACTTTTTTGTGTCCTGTAAAATTTTTATAAAATTTGCCGGTTTTGTGATATTTTAGTTTAAAATGGCCGCCATTTTGAAAATACACATTAGAAAAAAATAACTTTTTTCTTGAAAATGGGTATTGCTATGAATTATTTTAGTGTAAAAATTATTTAGTGTAAAAAACAAAATGGCGGCTAGCGGGTTAACGAAGCATTTTAGGACATATGTTTATAGGAGTTTTTTTGCTTACTTTGATGTGGGCAATAACCTTATGAATTCCTGAAACGGTTTTTCCGAACACCCTGTATATACATTCATATTGTATGGCTCATTTAGCCATTCACCAAGTTTTAAGAATAAGAATATAAATTCTGCGGTGCAGAACACCTGAGTCAGTGCATGTATGTAAAAATTCTAAACTAAAAAAATACTGATTTCTCTGTAAAAAGAAACTAAACTCTAAAAAAAGGCATTCTGCGACTATGTGCTCCATAGTTTGATAATCCATTACGTGACTCCAAGACCCTCTTAAAAAATCCCATGAGTCCTTAGCTATTCTAAAGGTGGACATACTATTTTATGGCGCAGGGATATGGGAAGTTAAGGGTTATAAGAAAATTTGTATTTATTTTATCCTAGCGAGTGGGTTGTCGTTTTATAAGTTTTTATTCTTTAAAATCTAGTACCTAAAACACACACAATAATAAATACCCTTGTTGCTTGCAGTGGACCTGCATACTCAGCAAATATCCAATTGACTGTTTAAAGATATGTCTTTAAATTTTGAAAGAAGATGTTTTAAAGTTGATACACAGAACTAGTATGTTCTATTTAATGTGCCTCATGGCACACAGAAATTTTATAGTCAGTTTCTGATCAGACTTATAAAAGAATATTTGTGTCACGGTCTTCTTGTGCTTCTAGCATAGTTTTTCCAACGGTCTATTAGCCACTATACCATAAATCCAGCTTGTGATCTCCCTATCATTGTGACACTGTTTTTCTCGATAGTACGCCTTATTTACATAGTGTTAATTTAAAAGTGTTTCCTACTTTTTGTATCATCCTGATCCAAAAGGCTATATTGAGAACTTTTAAGTTTTAAGCTTCATGCTGTAACACAACTTTCTTTAAAAAATCGTTAAAAGTAGAGTTTTCGGAGGAAAACAATTATTGTTTTATGTCATGGTTTATTTACCGCTTAATAAATGCTACTGTAGCCCATTTTTTCAAACTTGATCCTTCCTGGGAGGGGGTAAAAATAAAGGTTTGTTTATAAAAAAAATAGAGTTTATTTACACTTGCTATATTCCATTGGCTGAAAACTTTTGTTTTTGTTGGTTTTGTTTTAATTTACTGTTGCATATCTAGTAATTTTATATCACCACAGTTTTTGTATCAGTACTATAATATTTGTTTTTGAATTAGTTACTTCAGAACTATTAATTTTTAACAAAATATAGGATTAGTTTGAACATCGGAAAACTGTAACTCAAACATGTTTGTCACAAGTTTAATTTTTTTGTTTACAATTTAAATTTGTCTCCCACCCCTCGAAGAAAGGTATTCTCAAAGAAGGTCAAGTTTAAAGAACGACTTATATGCAACCAATGTACACTATCTAGAACAAACCAAGGTAGATGACACCAACAGCTGTCCTGCACCTCTGACATTATGTTGTTTATGGCACCTTTTACGTCATCGATTAATTATTGTTTTTGTTTATGTCACTTACCTCCTTCTCACTCTAGATTCATGCAACTACACTGCAGGCTTTATTGCTCGGTGTATGATGTTTGTTACGTTGGGCGCTTTCACACTTGACGACACGACAACGACACGATAACGACACGACGACGACACAGCAACGACACGACACAGGTAAATCTTACCGCTTTCACACTTGACGATACGACAACGACACGTCAACAACACGACAACGACAGGGTATTACTGCCAAAATAAATTACAACCTTAAGATGACGGAGTTTAACAGTCGTTTTTATTAGATTTGTCTTCTTCGACTAAGAAGAAAAAGAAGGAGAAAAATAGACAATGCTGAATTCATCCCAGAAAATTTTATTCCTGGATAGCGCCGTTATTTTAAGTCCGATTATTATCATAATTTTGGGGAAACAATTAAGGACTAAACCCTATCAACAACACCAAAAACATTAAAATTCGATGGCATTCGTTTTAACCCCACAAATCATAATATATGCAATATCTTTCGGGGAATCGTAAATTTTTGTTTATAATAGGAATTTTACTCAAAATTTGTATGATGTATCCTGAATAGTGTAGAATTAAAAATCAATAAGATATTCATACAAAAAAAATTTTTTAAGGGTTTTTGTAAAAACATGAAAACCAGTTCACAATCACCCCAATACAGCAGCGTATTTAAGAATTCCCGTGGTTTGTCATAACAGTATCGTCTCCTCTTAGTCATCGTCTGGGGCACCAACCCTATGAGGCAGCAGCGGTATGTTCGCAGAAAGGTCTTTATCTAGCTTCCACCAGCTAGCCTTCACTGCCGCGCCACGCCGAAGTGCCATCAGCTTAGCTCTATAGCTGTAAATAAGTATAGATTCGCACATGCACTAGATCATCAGCTTTAAAGTTACACCTTACTTTTGATAACCGGTTATGTATGTCGGGAGAAAAAAATATTTAACCTAAGAAATCCTTATTGATTTAAAAGATAGAAAGTCTGCATAAAAACTAGAAAATAATAATTGTTTTCTAGTTTTATAGAGTTTTATAGTTTTCTAGAATTATAAATTATTTATAATTAATTCTAATTTTCATCACTTAAAAAAACAATTGATCATGTTGTAGAGTATAGTAATACAAAAATCCCAAAGTAAAAGTTAACGTTTAGGCCTACTGCACCGACACATCCCGGACTGATGTGGGGAGGACGGTGCTCACCGACCGGCCGGGCTACGAAGATACGTCAACGACCCGACACCGACAAATCGGCAAGTGTGAAACACTTCTATAATATCTAATTGAAAATGCTGCCAAACGATATCGGGACGATATCGTGACGACACCATCAGTTGCACCAATCGACGACAACGACTTTCTTGCGGAGTGTCGTCAAGTGTGAAAACGGTACATAAGATAACATTGATTTTGGTGCTCGACGATATCGTCGCGATATCGTGTCGTTGACGTGTCGTTGTCGTGTCGTCAAGTGTGAAAGCGCCCATTATCTAAAGATGGGCCAGATGATCACTGTTTATAAATTCAAGTATTTCCGCAATTTTTTTTTTTTTAGCGAATTTCCCGTAGGGAATAAGCTATTACCGTAGGTCTCATGGTAAGACCTAAGTCCGGGACCATGTTACTTTTTCGTTTTGAGGTGCCCAGAGACCAAAAATAATAGTCATTAAAATTTATATATATATGTGTCCCTAGACACGATAACTCTCGTAAAAACGGTCCCATTGACACCAAATTTGGTAGAGATGTGTAATCCTACGTTTATTCGGATGAGTTCGTAAACCAGACATATCGATCTACCGGAAGGGGTAGTTTTGGGGGGTTTTGTACCCCAAAAATGGGTTTTTTGCATTTTTCATATGTAATTTTTAAAGATTTTAAATTCTAGTTTTCACCATTGGATTTAGCTCAAAGACACACAATTTAGTAATTTGAAGCTTTGCTCTATCTCTATTGGTTACCGAGATATTAAAAAGTCTAAAGACAGTACATTGTATTTTTGGGCTCCAATGTTAATCTTATGGAGAATAACGATAAGTTTATATTCCACTTACTAACCAATATTTTTGGGTGAAACTTGGTATTTAGCTTCATTTGGTTAAGATTAATCCATTTATGGTAAAAAATCTTGGTTTTTGTGCTTATATTGGTTTTTGGCAGCAAACCTGCATACTCTTTTCCCATGTTATTCATATGGAAAATAGGCAAACTTGTTTATTTATGGACAGATGTTGATGAAACTTAGTGTATGGCTTCATATGGTCGAAATAAAATTTTTAATGCTGAAAACCTACTTTTAGTGTTCCCCATGGCAGCATACCTGCATACTCTTTCCCTACATTTATCTTAAGGAGAATAGACATTTATTTTCCTATTTATGAGCACGTTATGAAATTTTGTTTACAGGTTAAGCTGGTCAAAATTAATATTACTAATTTGGAAATTCGCTGAGTACGCAGGTCTGCTGCGACGGGGGGTATTTTTTTTTTTTTTTGGGGGGGGGTGGGGAGATTTACATTGAATTTATTGAACAATTTGGGTAATTTAGGAGACCTTCTGATATTGATGAGAGGATCTACACTAAAATACGACAACTTTGCGTCATTTCAGATCAGATTAGTGGTGATGGGGCACTCCAGCCTGTAGTGAGGGCCTTGTTTTTAAATCCTTAAAATATAAAAAAAATTAAAAACGCACACACAAATTTAAACAATGAACATAATTTTATTTTCTCAAGGCCTTGAGTCAGATTTAGGGGGCGCTTTGAACCCGAGCTGTTGATGTAGGGCTGGCACGGAGTCGTCATACTGCGCCTGGAATACGTTCACGGCCATCGGACTGCCAAGGTTGTACTTCTCGGCGAACTTCCTCGTCGAGAACTTCCTCCGCCAGCCGACGCTCGTGTTGTTCACCCTCGCCTCGTCCAGGGAGAGCTTGCTTGGTTGTTGGAACAGCAGGAAGAAGTAGCGGTGCAGACCTGTGCCCTGGGGCGGCCCGGATCCCACGTACTCCGCGATCACCTGCAAAGCAAACGGGGAATTTTAAATTTCGCGGTGACCTTGAAATTAATCCCTTCATTAATGGTTGGCGGCATGTTTGTGACGTTGTTTAAAGGTTATTGGACTGGCCCAGCTCGTACATTTCCACACTACTCTGTACTCACGCTCAATAAATCTAGAATAGATACTGTGCTCACGCTCAACACAGTGTGGGCTAATGAAAAACTAAATCAAACAGCATTATGATATAGTAACACATTATCTATAACTCTTAATGAACAGTAGACCTATATTAATCACTATTTTCAATTTTAATTTCTAGTTTAGTTACAGAAATAGAAAAAAGAAAATATGTAAAACTGCACGGTCGATAGAAGATGCAGAGGATGAGGAGATCAAAATAAGAAAATCAAGTACAAACAATAATCAAAGACAAAAATTTTGAAAAATGGTATTTTGGTGACGG
Source organism: Neoaliturus tenellus (assembly GCA_030545055.2). Taxonomy (NCBI): domain Eukaryota; kingdom Metazoa; phylum Arthropoda; class Insecta; order Hemiptera; family Cicadellidae; genus Neoaliturus; species Neoaliturus tenellus. Next base: position 21,420,061 of record CM061532.1, on the reverse strand, counting down.
TTAGAGAAAAATGGGAAGACAAATAGTAACTAAAAGAAGAGAAAATCAGAGAAACTGCTATACTAAGTAAGATGGTAAAAGGCAACAGATTTCGGTTTTCTATACAATTCGGTACTTTGATATTGAGGCACCGTCGCAATCTGGAAGAGTGAGTGTGATGAGATCTGATCAAATGAGGTGTAGCTTTTGATACCGACAAAGGAGAGGCTGATTAATTTGTTAGGATTGATAACTAGCCCAATCATTTTACTTCCAGGGATCTAAGTCTAATCTGTTGTGTCGTGTTAATGTACATTATTGATTTTTTTATCATAGTCACTTTCCAATAATCAAGTTAAACTACAAAGATTTGATCAACGAGGTTAAGGGGAGTCGGTTAACCCACTGGGCAAAAAAAATCAATTTTTTTTAATACTGATATTTGTTCCCCTGCTCATTCCGGTTAATTTGAGACCTAAAACATTAAAATATATTCAGTAGAAATTGAGTTATATATTTTTTTGTAAATGGATAACAAGTATGTTTCGAAGACAATTTGGGCTGCTCCATACACACTAGCACACAATGACTTTAGATCAGTAAGATTACTCATAGTTTATTATAGTATTGCTTATTCTTCAGTTAAAACAATATACAGTATTTGATTTTGCCTCGTTGGTAGCACTGCATGTCAGTAGAATAACCTACAGTCACAGGCCACAGCTGTGTACAGCTGTTTGTTGTCATTAAACGACGATTACCGAAAAACGGGTTTTTTTCCATATAAGGTACATTTTCTCAGTAACCAAAAGAGATATCTTGTTAATTTTTTTTTTAATTTGTTCCTTTTTTAAGTGCACATAAACAGACGGAGAGATATTTTAGGTCTTAATAACCGCAAAATAACAAAAAAAATTATTTCATTAAAAAACAGAGATTTTTTTATCGTATTTAAAAAAATATATATTAAAAAATAAAAACAAAAAATAATTTTAATATCTCTCCGTTAAAGTGTGCCCAGCAAGTGTACCTTTTGAGAAAAAAAAGAATTATTGCAATATATTTAATAGTTTTTGAGAAAATGAACCTTAAATTTGCTTAATTTAACATGGGGAAGATAGGGCCAACCGACTCCCCTTAAATATAGTGCTCAACACATGTTAATTTTATGTCCCCTGTTGATTTGCCCCATTTTACCCACAATTCCCTCTGTTTCCTTGGAAACCATCCCACACTTTACCCTCGTTTCCTTAGTTACTAGTTTTAGCTATTCTGATTGGTTGCTATAAGCTCCAAAAATTACAGATGATACTTTTAAAACATAATTATGTTTATATTCATTGTTTGTTTTTAAATTAATTTGATTTGATGGTCTGTTATAAGCCTCATCGCTACGTAACTTGACAAATGAATTTGTACTACTATTCAGTTAAAATTATTGAACAATCAGCTGTTCCATGAAAATTAACATGTAACCTAAGCTCGATGTTTTTGGAAAGGTACCCCCTCTCCTCCCCTCCCCCATCCCCAGCTGTTTTTGGCCATTTGTCAACTTATGTGGCGAGACTTATAGTAGGCTCTTGAAGTTGGTTACCATGGAAATGTCGGATAGGTGTGGATAAAATGGTAAATAACTGGTGGGAAAGTGTAAACAAAGGACTGGTTACCAAGGAAATGGTGGGAATCGTGGCTAAAATGGCGCCAATCAACATGGGACACTTTTTCCTATCTGGTGATGACTCCATACAGGTAACCACCTCCTTCCCTCCTTTAAATTCCCCATAAAATCAATGTTGAATATGGGATGAGTTTGTAAATGATTTCTCATGTGTATAAGAGACAAATGTCAACATGGTTAAAAATGACACAAAAAAATGAAAGATCAGGGTCGACCTACTTCACTTGGTTGAAAGGATACTCAAGCAAAGACAAAAGTATTAAGCTATAGTAAAATAGTATTGTTTAATATGATTTTTTTCTATCTCATACATTGCAGAACCGTGTCAGGGCAGTAGTTATCATCAATGTATCTAGGACAAACCAAGGTAGGTGGCACCTACAGCTGATTGATCCATTTTAAAATATCTCCTCCTTTGACGTCATGTTCTTTTCCTTGGCACATCAGTGGTCTGCTTAGAATATTTTAAGTAGGTACTGCACCTTTGACGTCATCGGTTTTGTTATTGTTTTGTTGATGTCACCTACCTCCTTCTCATTCTAGATTTTTTGGTTATCATTACCTCTCCCTTGGTGACGTCGTCGCCGGGTATGTTGGCGACCATCCAGTGGAGGAACTCCCGCGACTCGGGGTTCTGCCGCGAGGGCGCGTCGGGGTCGGTCATGATCAGGAGGTAGTGAGCGTCGGGCTCCACCCACCAAGTGTAGTTGACATGGGGCTCTGCCCTCACCTGCGGTACAGTAACATTAGCGTTACGGGATTTTTACCATAGTGATTCTAATGTCTAAAACAGGATTTTGCAAACTCTAAAATTTCTCAACCAAAGACACATTATATTTTGGTTTGATATTATTCAATAGTATTAATTGCCTTTAACCATTTTTGTCAACTAAAACTAAAGATGAATGATCAACATTAACATTCGTTTAGCACTATACACTTAATTACATTTTACATTTACGTGTAGGAAATTAAGCACAAATATGAGGGTCAGGAGGACGTAAATTAGATAGACCGGAAAGGTAACAATGAAAATGCCTTTATGAAAAAAATTAAGCAGAGGGCAGACCAAGTTAGAATAGTCTGGTTTATGAAGCAACTAATTGACCGAGATTTAAAATGCTATTAAACTAAGTAACTCGGAACAAACACACCAAATATAAGAGATGTTGTGATCCAGAAAGCCTAATCACAGAAAATATCGATATTAAAAATATACTTTACTGAGTGGACTGCGAGCGCAATGCTATAATTTATTTACCTAAATACCAACTTTGAGTAAAATTGTAGTTACAATTTATGAATTGAACTTCTTGCACCTGTCCTCGTCCTTAACACCAAAATTAATTCAAATAATTACTGTATGTTACTCATAATAAGCATTTGATTGCTTCTAAACGTAATAAAGAACCGTTTGCGTTACAGGTGACTAAACTTAGTTTAAGTGGCAGCTGACTCGGCCTGACAGGACCAGATCTGATTTTTCTATTCTTCCATTAGACTAAGAGCATAGTACGAGAGTGTAATAGATAATACTGCAACGAAGAATGTGGTATAAGTAACAGTGGCTTAAAAACTCAATAAAGTTTGCCGCACCTGGGTGGGAGTGAGCTCGTTGCCGACCATGACTTCATCCACGGCGCCGTAGCGGACATCCATGGGGTAGGCGCCGGGCGTCTCGTCCAGGACATCAGGTACCAGGTCCAGGGGGGCGACCAGGTGGGCGCAGCAGGCGGGGGTACTTGGCGGTGGCGGAGGTGTCCTCGCCGATGGCCGTCCAGCCATGGGGCACGCCCAGCGATCCACACCTGCCCAACAAGACCAACAAGAGTCAAGAAAATGTCATTGGACAGTCGTAACACGTAACATTCGTAACAAATATCGTTCAAAAACATTCATGGAGTTACTGAAGAAACCTTCAACTTATTAGTGTCCCTAAGTCAAAAGAACGACAACATTCTTTGTTTTGACGGACTCTGCCCCCAAAATACGATGTATTTTGTGTTATGATGTAAGTACATTCAGAAAAAGGGTATGTTGTACAAGAATGTCCCTGCTTGTAAAACTAGGAAGTAGTGGCAATTCGTTGGTTCTATTCTGGCTCAGTTTAAGGTCATCCGAGCGATGACGTCATAGCCTTTAACGTCACTCAAATGACGTTACAGAAGTGAAATGGTGGTGACATCATCGACCTTCATGACGTCAACATGATGACGTCACTGACTGGCAATTAATGTTTTCTGTTGCTCTAGCTGCGCCTCTTAGGAGGTTACAGCGAGTGCAACTAAAGTGCAACCATAGGGTGTTGTGGGATGAAAACTTAAGTTTCACTGACCTTGACCTAAATACAGCACAAGGTCACCAGGACTTGACCGACTAAGTGTTTAGGCATTTATTTTCTTAAAATAAATTTCAAAAATGAGGTGTGACACTTTCGTGTCACGGATGCCATGTGCTGTCCGGGTTTTACACTAGGGTCACTTTGGATTTTAAATAAGTTTTTCCAGAAGTCGGGAATCTTCATAAATTGATATCTCGCCAGACTATCTGGTGACTCCCAAATTATTAATTGCTTTACCAACTTGGTATCTTACTCTTTAATACAAACTCCACTTTAACTTTTCTTCCTCTAGCCTCACAGGCTAGCATTTACTAAATATTTCGGTTGAAAGCTAGCTCATGGCAAGTTTTTATGCCTAATGTGTTTGGAAGTTGGAAGTCTCATGGCGAAGTGATTCGAAGTTCGTGCGAGAGGTCTCAGAGCTGCCCCCACCACCGTGACTTTCCCCTCTCCTCATGTTACCCCCACCACGCCTACCTTATAGCTGCCTACCCAACAATTGATAACATCTATCAGTTGTGTACGAGCTTTCATTCTACCAGGACATGTCCACCGACTTATAGTTAAGAGTCTTGCGCACGTTAAGGATTTCTTGCTAAGCAACATAAAACAGTCAAAGTATCGCTTGTCCACTTTAAGAGGGCGTTGGAGTCAATCCAAATTCCGCCTTTCCCCCATAAGAGCAATGTTAAACGGGATGTCAAATAACTCTTTTATTTATAATCAGAAAATAATGGTTTATAGCTCTAAATAAAGGGTTCATCAAGGCGGATTTGGTTTGCGAGAGGAATTTTTTATAAAAATTAGTGTTTTTTTACTAACTTGAAATAACAAAGCAAGTTTTTTACTACTTTTAAAACATTTTCTACAGAATTTTATAAATTATTTACAAAGAATCGATCTCGCAAAAGGAACGGGGAATTTAATTGTAATTCAAAAGCTATTTATTCTGAACCCATCGGACAAAAAATAAAGAAATTATACGACAAATGCGGGGACAAGTTTAGCATTGCTCTTATGGAAATAAATCCAACATGGCGCCACTCCAACGCCCTCTTAACAAAGAGGTGACGACTATTGCAGGGCCTCCCAGCTTTTATAGTAGACATTCTTACGTTACTTTTAGTGATGAAGACTTGCAGATAATTCTTAAAGAGACTTTTGCCCATTAAGTAACTTTAGTTACGCTGATTCATGACAATTCAGACTCTTAGACTATAGAACGGTTGAATTTATAAGTCCTCAAGGACACTGTCTCAGTCTGGTGACAGCTCTGGTCCTGGTCCTGTGCACATCGCGGTCGCAGTAATGGCAATTTGTTGGTTCTATGCCGGTTCGAGGTCGTTCTAGCAGTGTCAAATTATGGTTTTGACTGAGTCAATTTGCACACTTAAAGTTTCCTCGGCACTTTTGCTGTTTCTCGTCCTAATTCACTCAAAGTTCTCGAGGTGACGGGGACTCTGACTGAAACTCGAAGCGGAGTGCGAGAAACGGCAAAAATGCCAAAAGTTTTAAGTTTTGGCGTGACCTTGACCTTCATGACGTTAGTGACCTCATTATGGTACGTCACGAGTGATGATGTCATCACCATGTCATTTCTGTGACGTCATTTGAGTGACGTCATTGGTTACGTCATCGATGACGTCATCACTCGGGTGACCTTGAACTGAGCCAGAACCAACAAATTTCCACTACTCTAGGAAATATTCTGATGACGAAAATATGTCTATTTAAGTTTTTTACTTTATCTGAAAACCCATCTATGCGTTTTGTTAAGTCTAGTTACGAATCAATTATGAAAAAAAATTATGAAAAGCTAATAAGGCATAAACCTAAACTTCCCACATTATTAATGGGATATTCTTGTGGATAAAAAAATATTTTAGTAATCTTCTAGCTTTGACTATGTACACTAACGTGAGTAGACTTCTCATAGCATAGGCGTGTGTGAAACCTATTGACGGTGTTGCGATCTCGTGCGGCGTACATGGAAGTACACATAACATATGATAAATAAATCAGTATTACCATTTTTCTCAACCAAGGATGAAACATTTTATAACTGAAAATGATGTTTATGTTTTGGTAAAGTGTTTTTGCAGCACTATAAATTCAGCTGAATAATAACAACATTGACGGCAACGACTCTGGTGCCGCTTACACCGAACTTCCACATTTTTGCCTCAAACTAAATGCATTGGATGAGAGGTCTATTCACGTTAGTGTACATAGTGTACATAGGCAATGCTTCTAGTGTAGGACATAAATAATATTGCTTTAACCAGTACGATATTAAAATCTCAGTAAAATTATTGTCACATATATAATTATATGATAATCGTATGTATCATTTGGAACGTAGTTCCAAATGTCTCTACGTCTAATTTGACTCTGCAGAAATATCCAAAGAGGTATCATCAGCGGACAAGCAAAGATTTACCTAGGAAGAGAAAAAGAATGGGCCCAAGGATTGATCCTTGAGGTACGCCAGCAAAACCAATAACATATTAGTGTTTCTGCTTTACACAACAAGAGGAAAATCTTGTCCCGTTGTCTGTAATCAATCATGAAAAAATTAGTATAAATTTTTATCATAAATTAACCTAATTACTATGCAATATTAGTGATATTGATGTGCATTCAACTCACGATGCTCTGGTCCATTCGTTGTTGCCATTGCAGACATTGTAGTTGCAGTGTCCCGGGACGTCGTGTTGCTGACCTACCTCCACCTTGGTGCCGTCCTCCAACGTGCAGCCGGTCCCTGAGTCTGGAGTACATATCAGTAACATGTTAAAAACCACAAATAGCTTAAGGGTGTTGTTGCATTAAAATATTTCCTCTTTACAGCTTTTACCGTTTTTTCATCCTCATATTGTTGACAAATTTGGTAAACTGTGACATTTTACTGTGCTAAATCGTCTCTTATTATCTTATTGGCTTTGTTTATCATTACATTCAAGTATTTTGATCGGATCTCGATAAGATTTCGGCGTCCATACATGGTGCTGCCAAAAAATAAAAATACTTCCTGTGTGGCTTTAATTTTTGTCAAATTGAAATATTAAATTTCGGCGTCGTTTTAGTTATTTATTCGTGTGTCTTTGCCGTTTACACTAACACTATTTGTCAATATGTAGCCTACAAAATATTTCACTAATGACGAATAATAAAATTTAATACTGTTTGAACTATGAATTTAGTATTTTAAAAATGAATGACAGTTGCAGCTAACCTAAAATTCGTTTTTGTTAAAAAGCAAATACATAGAACTAGAAACTGCAAATAAAAAAAAAATTGTATGAAAGATAACTTAGAGATAACCAAACAAATATGGTAATATTTGTAAACCAAGACATGAAAGAAAATTTTTACGGATATTTATTATTATCGTTGACTGTATCACACTTCTGTAGCTATGTGTTTTATAAAACTCTTTTTCACTTACCTTCCGCATTGATCACTAAGACCCCAATGGTGACCGCAGCAACAAAAACATATAAGAGCATCTTGGACATCGCCTCTCTACTGAGGAGACGATGGTGGATGTGAGGTTGAAGGTTCACCAGACTGGAGTGAGGTTGGTAGCCATGAACCATCCGCGGGGTTGGTACAACTGGCGCGGGGGAACCGGAAACAGCGAACCGGTTGGGAAAGTGGAATTGAGTTATCAATCTTCCATTGTGATATGTGTTTTGTATGCGAGCTGGTAATTTGTACTATTGTTCCTGTCATCAAAGTAGGTTGACGACTACCACAGAGCCAGCTAGGAATTGGTATGGGAAAATTGGTACAAATTTGGTTTTCAATATTTTTTGAACTGTTTGATTATATTTTATTAGGTAATCCATTTGTAAATTATTTTTAAACTCTAGTTTGTCATAGTTTTAAAACAAAAGCTGTTTCAATTGAGGCGAAAAGAGGAAAAACATTGAAAACATATCTAAGTAGGCCTATATGAAATACGTATTTAGACTTTCACCAAGACTATTTGAATAGACGAGTTAGAACAGAATTATTGTATGGAACGATAAAAAGTTCATTTAGGCCAGCCAAGGCCCAGTATCTTGGTGTGATTTGTTAAATATGTTTTCATGCGGTAGAATTTTTTCAGTCCACATGGAGCGTGCGACATTGTAAGTACATATATGGGTAAATATATAAAGTCTAAAGGCGATCCATATAAAGTATATAAAGTAAATTATATGGGGTATGAAAAAGTTATACCCCCGTTGCAAAAGACCAGCGCACTCAGCGAATTTCCAACAAAATAAGGTAATCGTTTATTTTCCTATTTTCCACATAAAGTCTATTGGAATGAGGATGTAGGTTTGCTGCCATGGAGATGTTGTAAATAAATATAGGTAGCATAATACCTTCCCATTGCAGGTACATACTAAATTGCATCAATTTTTGATATTTTTTATATTCCCCATAAACCCCATGCGGGTGAGTATAGGTTTGCCGCCATATGGGTATTGTAAGTTTATAGTTATTGTATAAAAATATACCTATTGGATTAACATATCAAATGTTATCAAGTCATGTTAACAAAATAAGAAAAATACATGAATAACATGAAAACTTTTTTTGGATTCTGTCTCCTTTACCTGTGGAGCTAAGTTAAAAACTCAAAATTAATAAATTGTTGTTTTTCCTAGTTTTTTTTATGGTTTAGTATACAATGTTAAATTAAAAAAAATTAAGGTCCAAGTTAAATTAAATAAATTTATTTTTAAAATGTTTCTTCAAAAATTTACATTTTAACTCATCTAAACCTATATCGATGACACGACCGTTTCTTGCATATCTGAGAATAGGTTTATGTTTCTTCAAGGTTTCCAGAGACAATTCCCTGACTCACGATTTATTGTTGGGTGTTCTCATGCCACTCTGCGATCGTAATTACAGAAATCATCTAGGCAATAGCATGTATCCAGCGGGTAGTACAGACGGGATCCTGGCTCCCAACCGGTTTACAAGGTTTTGCTGATTACCAATGGGTTACTTTAGGGATTACGTCATAAAAAAACTGCGATTTGGAAAATTGAGTATCCTATACGACTTTTAACAGCCCATGGTAGTAAGCCTACTTTGATGGCTGCTTTGCTATGGCCAAAAATTCGAACAGTCCGTTTTCAAAAAATTACGTAAATTCGCACACAAGCAAATTGTTTAATCATATTCGTGTTTTAGGTTTCTTTATTTGTCTAGTCTCAAAGAGAGTTTCGTTAGAAAAAACTACAAAGTCAAAAGACATCGCTTGTGTTTTTGATGGGCGAACGGCTATAACCTACCAAATTTATAATATATTTATAATTATAAATAATATTTATTATTTATAATTATAATTATTAAATTATGTTTAATACTTTATTTATTTTTTTAGAGAGATTTACTAAGTTGGTTGTTGATAAAGTAGGCCTACTGTATTCAACACTTTGTATTCAGCGTTTGTATTCAGGCCTTGAGAAAAAGGGACTTTATACGAAGGTACGGATCGCCTATTAGTCTACACTAGTACTCGTGTTGTTCGACATCGAGCAATTTATTTTGATACAGTACAAAAGTAACATTTAGTTCTAAATCAATTAAATCCCACCAATCCAATATTGTGAATATCAGTGATCACAAAAAACTACAGATGTATGTTAACAGATGTTTAAAATGCTCCAAACCGATCTCAATGTTATTCTAATGGGAAAATTTTAAATTTAATTTGTGGATAGCACCTTTTTTAAGTCAGATTCTCATCAATTTTTGGCGGAAACGACTACAGACCAAGCCCTATCAAATGATACCAAAAACTTGAAAATCGGTTGGGAATTGTAGTAGGAGTTCTCTACACAAAAACCCCCTTAGCGTATTAAATAAGTATAGATGTCGTCAGTGTTTTCATAAATTTTGAGTCCATTTAAACGTAAAACCATCACATTTATGAATAATCATCAGTAAAATTATCCGTCATTTTGACGGGATGTGTGCTATTTTTAATAGTTGTGACTGTTATCAATATTTATACACCACTAAATTTTAATCGTTGATAACAATATTGCAGTGAAGTCCTGACGGGAAAGAATCATTTTTAATTAAGGAAACAACACACATGGTAGGCCTACCGTTATAATAATGTCGTGTCCATGACAACATTGCTTCTTCCACCCATTCAATCAACTGGTAAAATCTTTTTAACAAATTTATTAGCTTTACAATCTGTTACAATTAAATTTGAACAATAAGTAAAGAGGATGTTGAAACAATTATGAAAATTAACATGAAAACATGAATTACATGTTGACCTATGCCAACACTAACTAAACATTAAAACATAGTTATATACACCTAACTATGAAGAGCAATAAAATAGTCTTATTTTAAAATAGACCTATTTTGTAAGTCCAGAATTGTAGCTCGTTTCAGCCTATAGACACTTTCTGAATTGTCCACCAAATTGAGGGCTAAATGATTTGGGTGATTTTCGAATTGAACTACGTAATTTATACTAAGTTTGACAATTTCTTCCTTCACTGTCGAGTGTCAGGATGTTTAAGTCTTTGTGTAGAGTTCTGTTGGGTACAAACCAAGGCGCGTTGACAATTTTTCTCAATCAAATTAAAATCCTACCTTTCAAACAGGACCTTTCAAATTAAATATGAAGGTGTTTTCAGTGATCTGCAACCAATCTTGTAACTTGATGTTTTAGTTTTAACGCTTCTCATTGTAATACGAAATAAGTTTTCTAGCACGACCTTGAAAGCAGCTGAGCATTAACTGTTACGGAAGCAACATGATTCAACTGTTCCCACCCTATTTGTCACACAGACACGAACGTTTCGAGTTACTTCCCCCCTAAACACCCGGTTGAAACAATCGCAGGGGTTGCGCTCCGTTTTGTTTCAATTTTTTGCTCTTTTACCTGTTCGGCCCGCGAAGCGGCGTTTTTAATCATGCCCGTTGTTTCAACTAACAATGGGCTCCTTGTCACTTGTGAAAAATGTGACCCTCCATCCCCCGGACTTGCCACGGTCCGGGCCGCCGTAATTAAGGGGTGATAAAGACTTAGGCGTCGTCACCTCTCCAAGCCCAATGCGGCGTTATAGTCTAGTCAAATTATGGTTTAACCCGGGAGTAATTGAAAACTAATGTTGACCGATTCTTATGTAAAATTACACGAGAAAAACGATGGTGAAAAGTTTACCACTCTCCGACGCTGCGCTCGTCTGCTATGGCAATTTTTTTCAAAATGGTGGCTGTGGTTTTATAAGTTTTTGCTGAATTATGTTTTGAACAGTTAAAGACTGCTAAATTTTGTAAATTAGTAAACTTTAGAAAATAAAATTTGGCATAATTTGATATATATGTATTGGTTGTTATATTTAATAAGGGTTATATTGCTCTTTAAAGCTACTTTCGATTGTGGGCTTTTGAGTGAATATATTTTGTTGGGAAAACAATATTACGGTGGTGCCAAAGGTTAGATATAAGCCTTTAACCGTGTTACCTTTTTACAACACGGTCCCCAGAAACCAAAAACACCATTTATTAAAAGTTTTGTATTTGCATATATATACTTGTTAAGATACATATATAAATATGTACTTGAATTCCGTGAAGCCGGTAAACCTGTTAACGAAACGTCCGATTTTTATCAAACTTGACTTGAAGGTGTGGGACTCGGTCTATTTTCATTATTTATGTCGATTGGGATTATCAGACTATGGGAAAAGGGTTATATACAGGTTGAAATTTGTCTAAAATTGGCCCAAAATCGGGGTTTAAGCTTATTGGAGGGTGGTAGACTTTTCACCATAGGTAATTTTACATAACAATCGGTCACAATATTTTAGTTTGCAATTACTTCCGGGAGTTATTTTTTGAGCTAATTTTACTAGACTATTAAAGTATTGTCTCCGATCCAAGGACAAATATACAATCCTTGTATTAAGTTCAACTTGTTCATAAGGTCAAAATAAAAATATTATTCCTAATTTTGGTTGCCGATGATCGAAGACGTAACAATGCCCTACTGATCTTTTTGTTTGGAATATATTATTTTTTTAAAGACATACGAATTAAATCTTTTAGTTTTGATATGTTATTATTATTTCACTTACTCTGCACCTTACATGATTTTACATATTTAAATAAATTTTGAATTGTGATGTCATTTGTTGTTGTATTCAATTCTTTTTTTTAACAATCAATAAATGTTTATTTTAACTCATCATACTTATATTTGTCCCTTGTAGAGAAACTTTATTTTGATATTAATACTAAAAAATATGAAACATTTATCGTTTTTAAAAGTAATATAATTGTATGAGTGTAGAGTTTTATTGTGGAATTAGAGCAGATACATAAAAATAGCATTACAAATTTGATGGAATTTTAACTATGTATTTTATTACTCTGTACAGTTAAGAGGGATTAATTATTTAATTTTATTTTTATAGTAAGTGTGAAAAAAGAATATAAAGAACTTTAAGCCCAGATTGAGGACAGAAGGATGAGTTCAATAAAATTAATATGGATGTGAAATATAGGCCTAATACGAGGAGTGTCTGAAGGGATGTGTGTTCCATGATCTCGAAATCTAGCGAATAGATTTTGTTTAAACTTTAAATTTAAGTGTGTTTTAACCCAAAAAATAGTTTAGAAACAGCCTCAACCTTGGGAAAAATCACATTTTGTCTAAAATTAAGTTTAAAAATAGTAATTTTTAACATTGTTCTTATGGGTTGCTATTTTGGTAACGAAATAACAACTAAAAGTAAACAAAAATAAAGATTAATTGTAAGCAGTTTTTCAACAGCTGTTAACTGTGAGGAGCCTTGCGTAAATCAATAGCTTATGACACTATAACAAAAGTGAATTAAAATCAAAGAGCAAGGCTCGGTTAATCTGGTACTGGATAAATAATCATTATTACTACAACTTGGTACTTTAAAATGCTAGCTGATACCCGGCATGCTTTGCAATGCCAACCTGAAAATTGTTTTGATTGTTTCCATGACAACCGATGGAAGAAATTTTTTAAGCCTGATATGGGTATGTTTATGACGGCCCTGGGGGTAAGCCCTGGGGGCTTTAAGGAAAATAATGGCTTACAAACCTTCTCCATGAAATTTACCACATATGTAGGGCCTACCGAGTTTTTATGGCAAAAGGTCCAGTGGTTTCCGAGCCCATCGATCAAAAATATACAAACATGTGTGTATATAAACAGATACACAGTAGTATTATACTTTTCTTTCATTTGGCAATTTTAAAAAAGGACTTAATGGTTCCATTACCCGACAGATAAGTTAATAAGTATTAATGTGCTCTCTCTGAACTATTATTATGCAACAAAAAATACCTAACTTTATACTTTCAAAGTTTATGTTAATTTTGAAACTGTCTTAACCCACAATTAGTTCGGCAACGTAACGTCATGGCAGCTGCCGTTAAAACAAAAGAGGGCAGACAAAAAACGAGGCATTCATCCGAAAAGAAAAACTGTAAAAATCTTCTCACCCTAATGGGAGGGATGTCCGCAACGCGAGGGAAGGTGAAACAAAGAGGGTTATTGTGATGGCAGTCCGTTACTGACCTGGGTCCAACCCTTGCATCTGTCGGGGCACCTTGGACACTCGGGGCTGCGTTGGGCCCTTCCTGGTCTGCTACAGAGGGTGAGAGGGACAGGGAAAGGGGTATACATCTCTGGTGGTGAAAAGGTAAAATCATAGCTAATGTATGCTAAATGGCATACTGTACGGTATTGTGTTACGGTACAGAACTGTATATGACTGTAATGTACTGTGGTAGCCTTGATGTTTATACTTTCAGCAGTCTAAGGTATAAACTTAACAGCTTAATTAAGTTAAAATATACAGGGTGTTCGGAAAAAAAGTTTCAGGGTTTCAGGAGGTTATTGCCCACATCAAAATAAGCAAAAAAGTTCATTTAAACATATGTCCTAAAATTCTGGGTTAACCCGCTAGCCGCCATTTGGTTTTTTACACTAAATAATTTTTATTTCCGTAACGGATCGTGGTATTAACTTAATATTTGGCATGAACATTCACCATAGCAAAACTCATTTTCAAGAAAAAAAATTATTTTTTTCCAATGTGTATTTTCAAAATGGCGGCCATTTTAAAATTTTAAACTCAAATGTATCTCAAAACCGGTAAATTTTATAAAAATCGTAATAGACACAAAAAAGTTGACACATTAAATTACATAATCAATGGCACAAAGTTTGTATGGATCTGACAACAAATAACTGAGTTATTGAGATTTTTCTGCATAAAAACATTGATTTTGCATTATAATTTATGCAAATTAAGGTAATTTTAACTGAAAAATCTCAACAACTCCCTTATTTGTTCTGAGAATTTTATCAATAGTTGTTTTGTATGCACAAAACCAACAACCGTCATCATTTACACCCTCTCACATAGGGATAGACAGCGATTTATACCTTACACAATTTAAGTAGTCATTTTAAAATATTCGTTTACTGAATTAATTGTGAAATCTTTACGGCTAACATGGCCAGTGTGAAAAAACAATTAAAAATTTAAATATTAAATTAATTTCAATTTGATAAAAAATATTTTTACCACTAGCCAATTTCTACCTGACCTGTGCGACCTCTACATCATTTAAAAGTACAACTTAGTAACTTGGCTACATCCATTCATACCGTTTAATGTTTTACATGTTCCACACTGATTTTAAGCTATTTATTAGTTTAGCCGCTTTTCAAAACACTTGACTTGACACTTTTGCGATTAATCTTCTTTCATAAGTTTAAAATAAAACCTTCCATTCCACTTTAGCAAAATCACAAAAAAAAATAAATAAATAAATAAATAAAGTCGAACGTAACAATTTAAAAATTCCCATAAAATACGGAATGTCGGGATTTGTTCAGTTAGTCTTATAATTAATTCTGGCCGGAAGCTAAAACAATCAAGACACAAAAACCCCCGAGTAGTCGCTCATTCACACGGTGCCCCCCCCCCCCCCCCCAGCCCGGTTTTAATTATTCCAATCTAGCCTCACCACCTCGCGGCCCCTTTTAATAAAACGCTTTTGTTTTTCAAGAAATGCAAATTCCCAGCACAAACTCGTCCCTAGGAGACATCTCGTGCGAGCTTTATTATTGAAATTATTTTTACAATTATGATTTTTTTGCCGCGGCGGAACCAGTTGATAAAACAATTGGTGCTGCAGGGGGTCGCGGCCTTTTGTTTCAAGCTCGGCTGTCCCCAAAATGGGGTAGGAAGGTCATCCCTGACAGAGGGTCAGTCCAGTAGCGCGGTCGCCTCGACTCAGGTAGGTCTCTCCGGTAGTGGTTGATTAGTTGATGTTGTATAATTAGATAAATCAATGAAAAAGTTATTTATCGCCTAGTTTCCTAATTGATCATCACACAAATCAAAATTGACTCCGCGTGAAGACAAAAACAGTGAAAATTGTACTAGGTATAAAGTTTTTAGGCCCATACTATTAAATTTACTATCATCAATTACATAATCACTACGATTATTTGTAAAATTCTTAACTTTTAATTTTAAGGCGTTTGTTTCATACCACATTTAAATCTTTGCATGTGTTGTATAATTGTTAGTATCAATGTTTGTTGATGTGTATAGTAAATTGTAAAAAATGCTCTACAATTGGGTACAAGAATAAAAAATGAAAGCATGTGTTGCAGGGTTTAACGATGCAAGAACTTCAATCAAATTATCTTGAAGCAGTTTAAATATTGGAAATTACAAATTTTTAATACTGTTTATGATATTGTGGTAACAAATGTGTAATAACCGTAATTTTTTTAAATGTAAATTAAAAAATATATTGAAAATCAGTTTTCTCTTATATAATAAGAGTAAATAAAATTATTAAGTATGTGTCCACACGAATCTCCATAACAGCTCGAACGATTTTCATCAAACTTTGCAATTACATTAGTTCTGGGAAAACAATATAAATGCAGGTCTCAATGCAAGAAAATATTTTATTTCGTAATAATCTTTAGTTGAAATTAAAAATTGTTTTAACGTTGTTCTTATAAAGTTAAAAACCAAAAGAAACAAAATGATGAAAACAGTTGACTAAACTCAGGGGCGGATTAAGGATGTGATTTTGGGGGGGGGGGGGGTGGTTTCGAAAATATAGGCCTTCTTTTTGCCGTGGATAAGAAAGGTTTTGAATTAATAAGAATTGTTGGGGGCCGTCCATAAATTACGTCATCGTTTTTTGGCCATTTTTGGACCCTCCCCCCCTAAAATCATCCTACCATCATAATTTGTCTGACCCCCCCCCTCTCAGAAAAATGACGTCATTTTTAACAAACTTCCGTTTTAGGTAAAAATAATGCTTTTTCTACTTACCTTGGTGCGACGATGAACGCTACCTGATAAACTAAAAACATTGACCAATCAAATCTGAATATACCTCCATAAATAAAGCCAAAATGAATTTCTTAATGAAAAAAAAAATAAAATGAACTACAAAACAACGCCTAAAATAGTCTAGTGTATTTTATTAGATAATTATTTTATAATAGTTGAATTGTGTACGAATTTATCATTGTTTTACTGTCAAAATTTGTTATAAAACATCATTTTTTAAATGACGTCATATCAAATCTTACCCCCCCCCCCTTGCACCTCACCCTACCGTCATTTTCAATTTCGACCCTCCCCCCCCCCTATTTTCAGATGACGTAATTTATGGACGGCCCCTTGGGGGGGTTTAAACATGTTTTAAAACGTGTTAAAAATAATTGTTTATTTCCTATTATATATAATAATTTAATTTAATGATTAAGCTGTAATACCAGATTGACCGCGTCGACCGCTAGGTTATACCCTTGCTCGTTGGTTTTAATCACAACCTTTTTGTCATAGCGTCATTGTAGGCTATTAAGTTTAGGCCTACACTAACTACCAACTTACTGACCGTGGTGTATCCAAATTATGAACAGAATCCACCCATACGTGTTTATATAAAATACTGTAATATAATAAACAGATACATCGCTACAGACACTCCTGGTAGTTAGTTTTAGGTTAGGATTGGTTTCTCACAAAATTCTCGCTATTAAAAGGCACATAGGTTACATAGAACAACCAAAGTGATGATCCTAAACATCTTTATTTTAAATTAACTAAATTGTAATTTTAACTATAAGTATTGTTACAAAAGGTAAAACACATTTAAAATAATTAAGATGAACTAAAGTAATTGGGTACAGAATTAATCCAATTAAAACGCAAAAAAAAAAAAAAAAAAAAAAAAAACAACTAGACACATTGAGTACAGAAACATTATTATAATAACAAATTATGCTTTCTAGTTTCCTCATCATGGCAAATTTGTTGATTACATTTTCCTCGTCCACGTCGATGTCCCGAGGGATGTACAACATCGCTAATCCATGAAAGAGGATCAATTAACTCAACTAAATATAAGTAATTATAAATTAGTTTCATCTTATTGTAGAGAAAAAACTACAAGGGGTGGAGTTATGATTTTATGCAGAAATAATATTAAGAGTAAGAATATTATAATGCCATCTATTAAGCAATTAATCGTAGAAAAGGAATTTGAATGTTGCATGGCAAAAATCTACAACAAAAAGTTTTCTTTTATTTTTGTTTGTATTTATCACTCACCAAAATACTGTTTTTTGAAAATGTTTTTGAAAAAATTGGAAATTCTCTTGCATATATTATTAAAAAAATACAAATTTATAGTTTTGGGGGGTGACATAAATATAAATATACTGAAAGATGACTCAATATTAAAATCATTCAAGAATATTTTAAAAACATGTGGAATGATATATGTTGTTGACTTTCCTACAAGAATTACCAAAATGTCTAAATCAGCAATCGATAATTTTATTACTAACTTAGATGTAAACAAGTTAAAAATTGAAGGGATTGTGACGGAAATAAGCGACCATGATGCGCAAATGTTAACCATTAAAAATATGACTTTGAAAGACAACCAATATTATGATATTAAGAAGGAAATTAGAAAATTCAACTCTTCAAACCATAATACATTCGTTAACCACTTAATAAATGAACAATGGTTGGATGTATATAATGCGCCTGTTGAAAATAAATTCAGTATATTTCATGATATTTTCATGAATTATTTTAATTCAAGTTATCCAAAAACACTGATTAGTATACAATCTGGTAAACGAAAAAGATGGATAACAAGTGATATATTAGAAAACCGCAAGAAAATTATTGAACTTCAAAAATATTCAAGATGTAACAATGGAGAACACATTATTAATTCAGAAATCATTGTAAAAAAGAAGAAAGAACTGAAAAATAAGATTGTTAATGCAAAAAAAGATTTTTTTAATAATAAAATTAAAAATTCAAGTAATGTGGCAAAATCTGTGTGGAAGATAATTAATTCTGAAATTGGTAAAACTCGAACAAATAAAACTAATGTATCAATTAGAAATGGGCAAACAATGATCGAAGATCCACAGGTTGTGAGTAACATTTTCAACACCTTCTTTATAAATGCAATAGATAATTTAATAATTCCCAATATATCAAAACAAATTGAAAGAAATAATGAAATAAATGAAGATATGGAAAAAAGATTAAACAAGAAAATATTTCTCTTTACTGACGTTACACATTATGAAGTTGAACAAACAATTTCTCTTTTAAAAAATAAGAAATCTTTTGGTTATGATGAAATCCCTGCAATTGTTTTAAAAGAAGCTAAATATTATATTTCTAGGCAACTTGCTCACCTTATAAATTCATCAATGATATCTGGGATATTCCCTCAAGAGCTTAAATTAACTAAAGTCATCCCAATTTACAAAAAGGGCGATGAAAACAAACCAGAAAGTTACAGACCAGTTTCTTTGTTGCCTTTATTTTCAAAAATATATGAGAAAATTGTAAACAATCAGATAACCGAATTTTTAGAAAAACACAAGTTATTTGATGAAGAGCAGCATGGTTTTAGACCTGGTAAAAATACCATTTCGGCATGTATAAAATTTGTAGAAGACATATTAGAAGAAATAAATAAAGGGAATACACCTATAGGACTATTCATTGATTTATCACGGGCATTCGACAGCGTAGAGCATGAAAAATTAATTTCAATAATGAGAAACCTGGGTATTGAAGGGAAGGAATTAAAATGGCTTCGCTCCTATTTAGACAATCGATTACAATATGTAGAATTACGACACACCGGAAAAGCAGAAATTACGATGGTTAAATCATCAATCTCTAAGATACTTTACGGTGTTCCTCAAGGCTCCATTTTTGGACCATTACTATTCATTTGTTATATAACAGGGATTAGAAATTCGGTAGCTACAAATAATAAATTATATATGTATGCGGATGATGCAACATTTTTAATAACAGACAAAAATTTAAAGGAATCTGAAATGAATGCTCAAAAGACTTTGACCTCAACAAATTCATATTTTTACACTAGAAATATGCTATTAAATCCAGGTAAATCACATACAATGTTATTTAAAACTAGGCAATCGAAGATTATTAAAATTGAAAATTTACAAATTAAAAACCAACATCTGGAACAATTGAGCAGCACCAAATTTTTAGGACTTCACATCGATCAAAATTTAAACTGGAATGTACATATTGATTATATACTTAAAAAAATAAGTTCAAGAATTTATATATTACAAAAACTGTCGGCCTACTGTGATGTTAAAACGTTAAAACAAATTTATTTTGCAATGATTCACTGTCATTTATCATATGGTGTAAGCGTTTATGGAGGAACATCAAACAAGAACTTAAAAAAAATTCTGAAACTACAAAAAAATCGATTAGGATTATACTGAAACTACGGAAAAGAGAAAGTGTAAGGCATCAGTTTACTTCCCTTAGAATATTAACAATATACAATGTATATATATTTGAGACTATAAAATGGACAATGAAATCAAGACAAATTAGTAATCATCATGAGTACAATACAAGAAGCAAAATTATCTATGAACAACATTGCAAGGAAATATTAAAAAAAAAAGCCTACATACATGGGAAATAAATTTTTATCAAGATTACCAAAAGAAATATCATCAATTTCAAACATAAAAAAATTTAATATCACGTTGAAGAATTATTTATTGGAAAATCCTTTTTATAATTTTGAAGAATATTTGAAAGAAAAAATGTGAAACCAAGAAAAATTTGAAGTAGTTTTAATATATAGCTGTAATGTATATCAACTTAAAAATTCGTGCCTTGGCATGTAGTTGATGTTTAAATAAAAAAAAAAAAAAAAAAAAAATCCATTCAGACGACTTTCACCACATTTGGATCGTAAATATGTTTTAGGGTCGAAAAGGTTAGAGAAAGATCTTTCAGCACTCGCTATACTGACGGGCAAAGTAAATAATATTTTTAACAGCTGTTTAATCAGAGGAAACAGTACAGGGTGACATTCATTGTAAACATCTAATGCCGTTCGAGGGATGTCTTTATCCTGTCTTTAGTTACAATGGGAACATTTTGTTTACGCCTATTTCATAGTCTACGTTAGTTGCAAAATTTTCAAAGGTTACTGAAACTGTGCTGTTTGCTATAATAGATTGCGGTAGAAACATATTTACTCTCCATAAATGTCCAAAACCTCATCTGAAAATCGAGAAGAAAAGTCATCCAAGACCCAGTCCAAAAGAGGAATGTAGACACTTCGACGGAAATATTCATTAGCCGATTGAAAAGGGACATTTGATCTACAAGTCTGTCTGTGAGCAGTCCTCGAAACCTTGCTTTCACTGCCGGAAATAGACGCCTGTGAAGTTCCTCGGCACCCTCAAGTGATTATGCGAGTTGCAGTGCCGCAGCAGCAGGCGTGAGGCGTACTCAGTAAAAGCGAGGTGCCTGACGGCGCGGCGCTCGGAAACATTTTTTTTATTTTATAGGTATCACATTTATTTTGTACATACCTAGTTTAATCCTTATTTTGTCATAATTTATCTCTAACAATATTGCAATTACTAAAACTATAATCATACACTCATTATAGCTTTTGATAACTTGACAGCCAATACAGTATTTCAATCTCTGCAGCGGACGGGGGGGGGGGGGGGGGCGGACGCCCCCCCCCCCTTCAATCCGCCCCAGACTAAACTGTCAAATTCTATTTCTAAATGACATGTTGTTGTGAGGTATCTTCAATAGTCAATGTATTTTTTGGGTATCACTCACCTATTTTGATTGTCGTCAGCTCGCAACTTGTCAAGATTTACAAAAAAAAAAAAAAAAAAAAAAAAAAAAAAAAACATGACACACGAAAACACTTATGATCTCGAAGTTGACGAAAACCCGACGAACCGATAAGACGGTGTTTGTCTAATACCCTGAGGAAGCGAGACGTTTTTCATTAGTTTCGGTTCCGCAAAACGTCGGTTTTTCGCCAACTTCGGGATAATAAGTGTTTTCGTGTATCGTGTTTTTTTTAATTTTTTATTTATTATTTTTTTTTTTAATGATGATAAGTCTCAAGCTGACGACAATCAAAATAGCTGAGTGATAAAAAAAAATACATTAGCCATTAAACTGTAAAAGTGCAGACTACGTGTTTACAGCACACACGTGATTCAGCACATCGTTACCGACATACCGTATAGGGACATACCGTATAGGGACATACCGTATCGTTATCAGACATACCGTATAGGGTACTTATTTTATGATTAGGCAAATTAAAATTATTGAAATTTTTTAACTAAAACTAATAATATGAACCTATATCGATATTGATTTCGTAAACAAACTACACCTTTTTAAGCTTTTAAAAGTGTCTTATTTCTATGAAATAACGATATCAATCTTCTTGGAAGTATTATTTTACCAATTAATAATTATTGGCCAAAATGATTTTAGGACATTAAATTCTATTCAATTTCACAGTAAACCCATGAGTTATGCAAATTGAAAAGGTGGATGCCATGGTTTCATCTGTTATGACTTAAAATTAATCGTCACATTGAATTTGTATTAATAGCTCAGTATATGGTACTTTCTTACCAATTTCCCTTATTAATTTAATGACTCTTGATGTAATGTAATTAAGTATGTAAGACAAATAGATCAGGGCTGTACAAATTTATTTACCGGAAATCGACTTCACTAAAAAAATCTCCTCTACTTCAATAATTTTATATTTTACTGCAGTTTTGTAATCATTGCAGTCATCAAAGTTTTGAGCCCAGTTATAAACGCAACAATTACAACTGTATTATAAATGTCGTCAGAACGTTATATTAAGATATAATATTTAAACTTTAGATTTTTTGATTCGAAGAAGCGTTTTATTTTTAAACTACCATATTGGAAACTAATACATCATTCTTATCACTATGTTATCAACTAGTACTACTGAGTCATAACTTAAATTATTGCTAATTAGTACTAATACAAAACAAAATACTAAATACTAATGCTAAACTAAAATACTAAATATAACTATTAATGTCTTATTAATAATAAATATTATTAACTAGTTATGCTGTTTTATGATTCAAACTACAACAAAAAGATACAAGAATTTAAATTTTTACTTTTTATTGCTTCTACAAAAAAATATGTTTCTGGTTATTTTTATGTATCTCAGTTAAAATAACAATCTGGAGGATTTTTAAAATCGTACAAAACATTATTTTTTTAACGTTGACTTTAAATGGTTGACATAAGTTTCCCCTCAAACCTTTCTTTACTTTGTGATTAAGTAATATGTTAAGTTCTAATGTTATGTGAGTAAGTAATATTATATTGAGTAACAGGGGTTATTCAGAATCATGCTTTTCCAAAGCTAATTTTTAAAGTTTTTATAAATTTCTATTGTTTTATTCGATTCGAAAATATGTCCAAGCATTTAGTCCAAAACCTAATGATTTGTGATGGCCCAATCTAAACGCGTTTAACTGTTGAATATTCAACTAAATGATTACATCATAAGTCGGGCCGAAATAGATTTAGCATTTTTATTGCAATTTTCAAGTCGATGCACAACAATTAGCGCTTGGGGCAGCGATGGTCGGGGGAAGAGGGGGGGGGGGAGAGTTGGGGGTGGGGGTGGCTTTGTTAGGGGGAAAAAATAAAATGGCGACGAATCCATCCCCTTGAGTGGAACTTGTGTCAAAGAAACATTGTAATATGAAGTCCAACTGAATTATTTTCATGATTACAGGACCTATCTTTCGGAGGAAATTGGGTGGAAATCATTAGAAAAAGGAAAGCCTACGTAATTATCTTCTTGAGTTTTCTTTGAAATAAAACATAATTATGTATAAGAATACGTACTTTTTGTTTCTTATATAGAAATTTATTGCAGATCTTAATATTTACTCGTTAAACAATTCTAACCCTATAGGTTTATTTTTATTTGTTATATATATTCTATATATAAAACACACATATATATGTTTATTTCAGTAACCCATGAGCAAGTTATTTTCGTAGCGTGTATAGTAAAAAATAGTGCTGGAATCTTTTTTTTAACTCTGGGCATTTACATATTCTTACAAATATATATCACAAAGGTACCACTAGGAAAGGTTCTTTACACCACTAAAGGTCTTTGAGTTAAATAACTCAAAGTTGGAGAGTGTACATTTTTATGAGGTTATACCCACTTGTAATGTATATAGCTTGAGGTATGTGTTGTTGGATACTGGAAATGTAGTAACTTGCTTACTTCGTTGAGCTTCCTAAACTTGTGTATTACAAGTTGTAGGTCAAGCAGAGGTAACATTTAATTTTTAGGAAACCATTTAAGGAAGGTAAAATAAATAGTACTGAGAAATTATTTAAAATATAAGTAGGTCTACTTAACGTTCTCAGTCTTTTATCCAGCTCATGAAATAAATGAATACAAATTAACGTGTTAACTGTATTCAAAGTAAAATTATACATAACAAATTTTCTTCGATGAAGATCGTTGCAGCTAAGTGAAGGAAGGAGAAGCCGTTAAAAAATCTTTGGAAAGTACATTTGTATTTTATTTTAACTAGCTAATGTTAATAGTAAAAAAATAATAATGAAAATTTGTGTATTTTATAGTTTACTATAGCTAAAAATTTTCAACCCCCTGAAATCTGAACAATCTTTAATTAAATGTGTAATTGTGTTAAAAACAAATGGAGTATTTTAATATGATTGATTAGTTTTCATAGTTTTTAACATTAGATTGAATATAACCGAAAATTTCTCAAAATTTATTTGACCCTAATAACTAGTGCTTAGGGCTTTAAACACCTTTCCCTTTTTGTATTAAATTTAATATTGTTAAACGGTTTGTTTTCGTTGGTATGGACGATAAAAATAAATAAGAAAACTGTAAATAATTAATTAATAGCGGGGAACTGTATTCGTAAATCACATTGGTTCTTGTAGTTCGTATTAGAAAGGTAATTTGAAATATTTTTTCGTCCTTTTTGAAATGGCATACAGCACAGTTGCCATTGAAAAAATCTTGTAAAACTAATTAGGTTGCTGTAGAAGCTTTGGAAAATTAATTAGTCTATTGCTTTAATGTTTCTTTGCAAGTTATTTTTTACATTTCAAATTGTTCCGCTTCTCATTTTGAAACATTTCAAGATTTGTTTTTTACTTATTCATCACTACTCAAGAAACTATGGTGAAATAAGTTTCAGTTTCTTGTCATTTTGTCTATAGTTTTCCAATATACAAAGTGCCTGATATGAGTCTAGGCGTTCTAGAAAATGGTAATAATAATTCTAAAATGTTTATAAGTAAATCGAATATGGCGTCATTCGTACACTGAAACATCTTCTTTTAATTCTGAGTTTAACTTAAAATTGGTAACAAAATTGAACTTTAGCCTGATTCCCCCACCACTTCTGAAGCCGCTGGAACGTAATGTAAAATTATATTTAGTAATTAAAAATAAAACTTAAAAAAAAACCAAAACAGAACGGACCTCGTGCTAACTGTTGTTGGAACCATCGATGCGCGAGGTTATAACGACCAGACTTACAACAATTCGCCGGCCGGACCCTTCAAATAATTAATGTCTGACGAAACTTATTCTAGATTATTTCGATGGCTTGGATAAACATAAAAAACAGTGAACGATCCGGTTTGGTCAACGAGTTTTAACAATTTTGTGTTGTTGGATACTGGACTACTGTGTTGACTAATAAATTTAACTTGTTCACTTCGTCGGATTTTTCATTTTACTTTTTAAAATTATTTTTAATGGACTTTGTTATATAGTCTACTAGCTTACCAGGCACGCTTCGCAATACCTTCTTGAGGAATTCGCTGCGCTCACTCCTCGTCAGGTTTAACTAGTTCGCTATGCTCACTGGCCTCAAGTCTATAATATCGTCTAGTTTTTTATTACCAAATTTCCCTCAATAATTTAAATGAGAACAGCTGTTTATAAAATTAATGATCCTTTAAGTAATCATACCTTAGAATACAAAAAACGATGCTTCCATAAGAATAACATGGTAACTTTGAGGACGTCTAGGGTGCAGCCCTTTGTGAATAATAATATGAAATTAATCAAACTTTCTTATTTTAAGCCGATAGAATGAGTATATCAAATTTCAGCACTCTAGCTAATCAGGAATTTGTGATGAATGAGGACCGAGTCAGTGGGTGAGGGCTTTCCCTGTGTTTAGAAGAGATTCACCTAAAGTAGTCTAGCGATTGACAACAAGAAAACGAAGAACGGACTTCTTCGTTTCTTTCGGACTTTCTTCTTTAAGCTAAAATAAAATAAAGACGTATACTCGATAGCCAGCGTTTCAAAGATATGCTATGTTAGAATTTTGTGCGAGAGTAACATGAATTCACCCAAAACAATTAGGCTGGAAAGATTCGAAGCAAAAATTAATAACTTTTTTCACAGTTAAGTAAGGTGTCTGGAAGTACGAGATGGTTCAAATCAATCCTGTAGGCAAACAAGTTTAATCTCCAAACAAAATTTGTTTAAATGGAATTTAAATTGAGTGTTTTCAATGTCTGAGATGAGGAAATGTTGCTTCAATCATTAAGAAGTTATTCTTTTAAGGGTGTTTTTAAAGAACAAGATGGAACGGAAATTGGTCATTAATGTACTTAACTCAAAGTAATTCACAGGAAACGACCGGCCTAAAAGAACACATTTGATTCTCTTGATTATGTTTTATATACTCTAAAAATATAATATTTTTATTATTTTATAAGGGGTTTTCGGTAACGAGGAATCGATTAGAGGGGGTCATAATACTAGAAATATCTAGTTACAGTCCAAAAGCCCTTCAAGATTCCATGTTACTGTAATATTTGTAGCCACTACTGTAAGTGGGGGACTGAGCGTTAGCTTGATAAACTTGTGCCATTATTCTGCATTAATTATCTCACTCATAGACGAATATCAATGAATTCCGAATCCGAAGACACTTATTTCTTCTCAATACGAGCTCATTCGTTCTCCTCTTTGGTGCCAGGACAGTCTAGTTTTCATAATTCCCTTCATGATTCCTTTCAGGATGTTTTAATGTACGTCTGAGAAAGGTGCATTCTGGTATTAATTCCCGGAACCGGATATTAAAACTGTGTGGGTTTTCTTTTTTCCAGTTATCAGCTAACTTTCTATTGCTAAGAAAGGATTTAAAGCTTGCGCAGCCAAGTGGCCGTTGCGGTAACTACCGGAATTTGTTTCGCATTCAACCGGTTCACGTTCATCCACCGCAAAAGAGGTTTGTTTACGTTTTGACAATCACGTGACTAATTCCAGACATTTTATTGTGGGATTTGTCTGGCCGTTGCGGTAACTACCGGAATTTGTTTCGCATTCAACCGGTTCACGTTCATCCACCGCAAAAGAGGTTTGTTTACGTTTTGACAATCACGTGACTAATTCCAGACATTTTATTGTGGGATTTGTCACGTGATAGACCAAAACGTAAACAAACCGCTTTGCTGTGAAAGCTTGTGAACGCCCTCATTGTTGCACGACCATTCTACGGTCTCGCGGATCAAAAATCCATCGTGCGGTGCTTTACATGTTTCCATTTTTTTCCTTTATTAAAGTCCGATAAAAGCAAGAGAGGTTTTTTAATGAGAGATAAAGACTTGGGCTATTTCATTAGCTTTTAGGTTTTTAATATTTTGAATCGATGATAAGCTATAATGGTTCAAAGAATTGATCTTAAAATATGGATTAAAAATATTAAAAAATCCGAAATCTAATCAAATAGCCCATGTCTTTATCTTTGATTTAAAATCTCTCTTCTTCTTATCAGAGTAAATAAATAAATAAAAGCTTAACATAGGAACAGGCGAAGCACTGCATGACGTTCTGAGAGGAGCCCTTTCACCCCCTCTTAAAATTATTTTGTTTTTTTAATAAATTACATGTTGAAAAAATGATGTATTGTTTTATTTTTTTAGCTGTACTTTAATCGGAATCATCAGTATGATTCAAAATTATATTTTTATTATTATTTCATCATTCAGTAATTCAGTAACGGGCTCCAATGCTAAACCATGTGTTTATACTTTGGACCGTACAAATGGAAGTACAAATTATAAGTTATACTTGGTTTGAGGTTTATGCCAGAGCACGTTTTTCTTAATTTGAAATTTCAGGTCAGTATTAAAGGTATTTAAATTAAAACTGAAGATTAAAACTAAATAAGATTTTTCCTAGCTTTGAGACGTGTATGATATTATTTTCATCCCAACTTTTTTGAAAGATCATATCAAATTGTTCGAGCCGTTTTTAAGATCAGTATGCAAAATAAATACATGCATACTAATATAATCTACTCGTACCATAATATACAGTTTATAGCCATGTGATAAATGTAGAAGTAAAATCCGAGAGTTAAATTTTCAACTTTGTTCAACAAATTTATGTTGCAATACAGCACTAAAGGTGAGAATACAACATTCTGTGTGCACAATGTACATGTTTTACGACTATTAATCTATACTTATTTAATACGCTAAGGGTTTTTTTGTCTTGAGAACTCCTCCTACAATTTTCAACCGATTTTCAAGTTTTTGGTGTCGTTGGATAGGGCTTGGTCTGTAGTTGTTTCCGCCAAAAATTGATGAGAATCGGACTGAAAATAAAAGCGCTATCCACCATTGAAATCTCAAAAATTCCCATTTAAATAACATTGGGACTGAATAAAGCATTTGAAACATCTGTTAATAATCAGCTGTAAATACGTGTAGTTATTGGCGATTGAAGATATTCACATTATTGCTGGATTGATCGGATGTCATTGATTTAGAGCTAAAGTAACATTTGTACTGTATTTAAATAAATTGCTCGATTTCGAGCAACACATATACTAGTAGCCTTATTAATCCACCAAAACATATTTGGTAATACCCTTTTTGGTTTCAGGTGATGTTAATAGTGGAGACCTTCTTCCTAAAAAAAAACCCTAAAATCTTGCAAATTACCTACCGGTATTTGGGTTTCGAACATTGATCGAAAGATCTATCAGCTGTGCCTCACAAATTATAGTAAGTAATTTTACACTTTTCCCGCCAACGACCGGTTTTCCATACGGGTGGTTCTTACGCTATTGCGTATTACATAACGAGTTCGATAAAGGAATATTGAAATTTTCCGATGCGAGCACGGTTGCATGGGGACACAACCGCATTTTCCGCCTTTCTAAACTAAAAGATAATGAAGTCGTAAGATATTGAGCGCTACAAGACCCCCCCCCTTACACTCCCCCACCCCTCATTACTGTCTTGGCATTTAAATTCATTAAAGAGCTCGCCGCCGCTCAAAGAGTACTGCCTTGCATACACGTCCGTTATTAAAAATCCATCAAACTTTTCGATTTTGCATTTATTCCCCTTCGAGAAGCCCTTTTCGTGTTTGCTTTCTTTGTATTTGGGCGTGGGGATCTTGGAGGGAAGTATTTTTGAAAAGTTCGTTTAATTTCGTGCCGACGCCTAATATATTCCTGCTGTTCGGCGCTGTCTAATAAAGCGCTGCAATGTATTGCAGTTTCAAGCCCTGTTTTCGAGCTGATTTTGCATTTTACATTTTAAAGGCCAATCAAAAGCTTGGATATTTGAGTTTGCTCAGTTTACTCTTTTGTTGCTGATTAACTGTTCATCGGTTCATTTTATAAAGATAAAATATTGTTTTCTCTTATGTTATTTTTAAGGTGGAAGATTAAACGAAATACTTAATATACTCTTGCAAAATCTCTTGTACATACTTGTAATAATTTAATTTAATAATATTGTTTTTTGCAAAAATCGATGGAATTTTGAGATGAATCAAAACTCTCACTAAAAAGAATAATTATATTGTATTCCAACAATTCAAATTTATTTTATAAAGTATTCACAATGTCAATGACTTAAGTATAGTTGTACTGTTCGAATTTATATAAGAATGAACTATTTTGATGTATAACTGCAAAGATACATAAGGTATTACAATACGTGTAATTGTACTGACAAATGAACTATTAACATACTCTTTACTATTTTAATTACTACTATTTATTTATTTTACTACTTTACCATTTAAATTAATAGTACAGTAGTAGTTTAGTGTATGTTCAAAATACAAAACGGTTCTGTAAAGGTCACAGTAAGTAATTAACCTATGAGGTATTATTGTCTACCTACTCAACTCTAAATTCATTGTTAATATTTGCGTTGGTTGGTAATTACTATAAATTTTCTTTTATTAGATAGCTACTAGGAGTACCTGTGCAGCGCAATGCGCTGCATTTAACTGTATACCTGGAAATAAAACCTTGCCCCTTTGCATAAAACATTCAAAGTTCTATTTATCTTTTAACATGTGTTCGGATGTTATACTATCAACAGCTGTTTATTTTGAAATTCAATACAAACTATTAACCATGTTAATCTTATGGACAAAAAATCAACTTTAAGGGCTTCCCGTGCCCTTCAGGATAAAAATATCAAAAATCTAAAACCTTATTGCAAAACTACGACCTGAGACCATTCTTTTGACACCTCAAACTTTAAGATTGGTCCAGAAATAAGGGAGGAGTAGTGTTAACAAAAAAGGGGCATCACGTATTATATATATAGATAGATAGATTTAGTTTTTTAAAACTTAGTTTTCTTTGTTTAGCTCAGAAAGAAGCAGTCAGTTATTTCGTTAGTTAGTTTCGTTAGTCTTCTAATAATGTTAAATCATACTTTTAACTATGTACAGGGTTGTTCCAAAAACTATGGGTCGCATGTTCGAATCTCAGTATTTTCAAATGTAAACATAGCATGTTATACATCATTTTAAAGGTCTAAGAAAATATACATTATGGTGAAAAAATAAATTAAATATCTTCATTCATTTCTAAATGCGGCCATTTCTTTTAAAACAACTCCATTGATACGGTATAGCCTGTATTTCTGTAATCAATGCATCTAGAACTCCTCCGATTGGAAATTTGTAATCATTACTAACTGATGAGCTTTACTAAGATATACTACATGTAAGTCTTATGTAAAAAAATGTGATTTTTTAAAAATTTAATTTTTAAATATTTGTTTTATCGTAACTCAACAATTTCAAATATTAAGATGTACCAAATAACATATATTTTTTAATGTCTTTTAATTTCTAACAACTTTCTAATTTACATTTCTTTTTTATCTCAATTCGTTTTCGTGGTACAGTAGTTAAAGAAATGTAGTATTTTCCATTAAAATGCATGTTATTTTTATTAACACATTGGTTGAAATCGCTTGGACCTTACAAAAATGTGTAATTAAAAATAACATCCATTTAAAGAGAAAATAGTACCTTATTTACCACGAAAAAGAATAGTGATGCCGGATGAATGTAAATTATAAAGTTGTCAGAAATTAGAAGACCTTTAAAATTATATGTTATTCATTATATTATTTATGTTAATTATATGACCGCCATTTTGCTACGGTTGAAGATATTTAAGTTCTGCATTCACCACAAAATGTTTATTTTCTTGGTCCTTTGAAATGATGTATCACATGCTATATGTTTGCATTTGATAATACTATGAGATTCGAACATGTGACCCATAGTTTTTGGAACACCCTGTATATAGTTAAACATATTTTTACTGTACAATGTTCCTTGAGGTCAATTTAGAGGGAAATAATTTCGTTTGAAGGTTATACGACAAAGCGTTTGTCTGGAATCCTTGAAATTCACCCTGTATACGCAATAAGATATTTTTATCAATAATTTTGTTAATTTACTTTATACACGAAACAAAAAGTGCACTGGCATTTTTAAGAATGTTAATGTTTGTGGTGTGTTCCGTAACCTTTTTGTACTTTACCTGCATGTGCATGAACAAATTCATAATTATATGTACATGCAAATTTGTGAGTAACATTTACAATTATAATAACAAAATATTTGATCTTTTTATTGTCATAAAATTAAGAATTCAAGAAATTTAACTTATAAATTAATTAAAGACAGCAAATTGTCGAAATAGCACCAACATATAATTAATTAACAAACGGTTTCAATAAAAAAGTATCTAAAAGTTTAAATCGCACTGTTTATATATTGCTACTTAAAAATAATAATAAACAAAAAGAAAAAATAAAGTATAAATACATATATTTTCATTTCACAAATCAAAGTAACATTCATTATTGTTTTGTAATAAAATTCAATGCATCATTTCAAGAAGTATACCCTAAATCCCATCTTAACAAACACGGCATTATTTTCCTAATATTTAATTCTTTGAACAATTACAACTGACATAAACTATAACGAAATTATAGAGTAATACACGGTAATACACTATACTTAAAAATTTGTATGATATTTTTATGTCGATAATTTCCTTATCTACTTAAATATCAACGAATCACCTTACCAATATTATAAATGTGAATGTCCTATGTTGTTTGTTAAACTTTGACTTGAAAACTACTCAATAACCGATCATCATGAAACTTTGTACCGTACACATATTCTTGGAGGTATCAGAAGTAACAAAGTATACTTTTTAGTAAAAAAAAAATATTTTTTACAAATCTAAAAAAATGTTGTAAAAATCTGGATTTAGATTTTATCTTTTCTTATTGGTTTCTATTAAACTAATTCAGTAAAAATTTCCAATATTAGCAGATTTTTTTATAGCTATAATGCGAGCGAAGCCGTGGGAAAAAGTTAGCCTATACATATTTAATACGCGACA
Organism: Neoaliturus tenellus; assembly: GCA_030545055.2. NCBI lineage: Eukaryota > Metazoa > Arthropoda > Insecta > Hemiptera > Cicadellidae > Neoaliturus > Neoaliturus tenellus. The sequence continues at coordinate 21,387,844 of CM061532.1, read as the reverse complement.
AGTTTTATTTTGTTCAAGGAACTCCTCCCACTGTTTTCAACCAATTTTAATGATTTTAGTGTCATTGGATGGAGCTCACGGAGAAATTGTTTGTAAGGTAAATTGGTAAATAGCAATGTAAATGGAAGGGCCCTAGAAGCCCGTGAAGTTCTAAGTTTTTCCATTTTGATCAACATTGATAAGGAAATTTAAAAGATTTCAAGTTAACAGCTGTAACGAGTAAACACATTATTTACACCTGTGAGTGCATCTGTCTATTCATACCAATTAATTATTGAACGAGGATTTTTGACTTTGTTCCTTAGGCTATAACATGAATGGACGAAGCCATCGGAGGAAATATTTGGACGGGTCCCTTGCCAAGGAGGTAACGGGACATACAACGGAGGTAACAGGTAACAGGTAACCAAAGAGGTTGTTATTAAAAACTTGGAGAATGGATGCACTAGTTAATAAACTTATTAAAAAGCCTAAACAGTAAAAATAACCTAAACTAAATTGATCATAAAGATTTTATATGTTGTGTATAAAATTAGTTTTGTGTTTTGTAATCAACTGACGCATTCTATCTAGCAATTGCTGGTCAACGAATAAGAAAACAAGTATTAAGTAAGTATCAAGTAAGATCGATATAGAGCAACAAGTACACTAGTAATTATTACATTACTACTTAAATTTATTCCTAAAACACAATCATGATGTCTATTTATAGTAACCCAACACAGAACTATGTCACAAATCTGTACAATAATTTTTAGAGGAGCTCTGTAAATCAAGGGACCTATCCTCGCCTTTCCTCCTCGTTTCAGACGCAGGCCTTGAGACGCAGATCTGACGATTCTTATTTTACTCACCCCCCTCCAACACCCACCCCTTTTACCCCTCGCTCCGTTTGTTACCATGGAGACTTTTTTCAACATGGCGGTCTTCTTTTTGCGAGACTACTGCCAATCAGAAAAGTGAGGGGGAAAAATTATCAAGAAAATGAAGTAAGAAACGATGAGGGTGGAGGTTGGGGTAGGTTTCGGGGGGGGGGGGGGGGGGGGCTGCCAGCGGCGCCCGTTTGGGCTGGGATTATTGAAAATATATTTTGACAAGATCGCGACCCGACGAAGCCGGTCGTCTTGGACTGCTGATTCGCCTGAGATCGTTTAAGGGCTCTTGAGTTTGGATTATAACAAGCATCCCCTAATTAAGAACTCTCTTCATGAATGTATAATTGGGAATTTCAATGGGTAGGACTCAATAAAGCGTGTGTACGTGAAAAATTGAAATGGTGGTTATTGGAAATTTTTATTATTTTAGGAAAGCTCTTAGTGTTCAACGAGGAATCATTTTTATGTGGGATTCTGTGATTTAAAATTAAGATATAATTTGTTTTTTTAATAATAAAATTTCAAGGAAAATATTTAATTTTACAACTTCGACTTGTCTTATATAGATTATCTTTTTTTTATAACTTAATTTTAACTTTTCCAAGACGAAGAGAATTAGGTACGTAAGGTACGTGAGTGTTCATAATGAAGCTTAAATCCAAGTAAAATTTTATGGTATAATAGCACTGTGTACATCCTTATTCTCCATAAGATTAATACTGGAGCCCCAAAATGCAATGTACTGTCTTTACTTACTTACTTACTGCCGTGGCTCTTGGTACCCAAGGAGGTACTTCGCCTTGCCAACACACTGTCTCCAGATTTCTCTGTCCATTGCTACCTCCTCCCTTCTCCCAAGTCTTCTCAGGTCTTTTCTTACTTGATCTAGCCATCTCAGTTTTGGCCTTCCAGGAGGTCTTCTACCTTCAAGGTTGTTGATTAGCGTGTTTTTCACTAAGGAGTCCTCTTCCTTTTTTAAGACATGGCCTGCTCATCTCAATCTTTTACTTCTAACTCGGCCACGCAATATCTGGATTTCTATATAGCTCTCTCAACTCCCTGTTGTGCTTTATTCTCCATTCTCCATTTTCAAACGATGGTCCATAGAGTTTTCTTAGAATTTTATTTTCAAATACTATTAGTCTTTTTCCTGTTATTTTATTTTATTTTTTAGCACCAAATTTTTAGAGCCATATAGTAAGACAGGTCTTATTATGGTTTTGTAGATACGAATCTTGGTTTTGTGTGACAGTAGGCGAGAACTTAATAGTTTGTTTCATGCCGATAAACTTTTACGTGCTGCATTGAATCTTTGTTGCATTTCTGCATCTTCTTCATTATTATTTGTGAGCATTATTCCTATATAAGAGAAATTGTTTACTCTATGAAATTTGTGTTCTTCTATTTCTAGGTGATATTTATTATGTAATTAGGTAGCTCTTCCACATTCCATTATTTTAGATTTTTCTTCATTAATTTTTAAGCCTACCTTTTGAGCATATCATATCATATTGTTTATCAGTGTTGTGATCATAACTTATTCTTCTTCGTTTTTGGCAACAACAACTGCCACATCGTCTGCAAACGCCAAGATATTTATGTTGGTTTCCATATTAATTCCATCTTTTAGTTTAGGAAATTCTTGTAGTGAATCTTCTAAATCTAGATTAATAGCAATGGGGACAAGCCATCTCCCTGTCTTACACCAGTAGGGTTATATCAAAGGCCTATGAGATTTCTCCATTGACTTTACCCTTTCACTTAGATCCTGATATAGTTGACCTCAATAGATTTATTAACTTTTTAGGTATTCCATATTTTATCATCATTTTCCAAAGTTTACTTCTGCCGATCGAGTCATATGCTTTTGAGAAGTCAATGAAAAGGCAAAGGAAGGATTAATTACTTACGTAAGTAAAACCAATTTGAATTGTTTTACAATCGTAGGTGTCAAGGCTGATTAGAGATTACGAATAAAATCTTTCTCACATTACCAAGTACGATATAAACTAAATAATAAACGAACAATTGTTTGATTAATTATTTTTTAAATTTAAAATTGAATACTCTAATGCAGAATGATACTAATTAAATTTTTGGCTTTAAAGTACTTTGTTTTACTGTTTCAGCTGAGATCGTTTACGGCTGAAGAAAAATAACACTCTCCTATGCGGGAAATATGATGATACGTATTCTACAGGTTGTCATTTGCATCTCGTTACAGATTTTCTCGTGTGTCTTCAATTTGAAGATGAGATAATATTCCATGAATTTCTTACTTGGATTAGAGCTTATTTAAATAACTAGTGCACGTGTTGCTCGTCCTCGAGCAATTTATTAAATTAGAAACCATGTCATAACAATTACAAGAAATCAGGTGTAATTATGCAGCGAAATGCGCCGCGCCAATCCGATTGGGTTGCCATCTCAGTGGTTTATTCTTCCTTTTCCTCCTAGTTTTTAGTGCTCCTATTACTGATTTTCTGTTAAGCTACAGTTTATTATTAACATCTTTCTATCTATATTTATTTAATACGCTAAGGACTTTTTTGTGTTGAGAACTCCTAATACAGTTTCCAACCGATTTTCAAGTTTTTCGTGTCGCTGGATTGTTTTTTGGTCTGTAGTTGTTTCCACCAAAAATTGATTGAGAATCGGACTTAAAATGAGGGTGATTTCCAAATTTTTTTGTTAAACTTTATTTCACAATCTGCTCAAAATACAAAGAACAATAAGTAAAAATGATAAAAAGAATATTCACATGAGCAAGTATTTGTCCAGTGACAAATCTTGTTGCTTATTTACTGCAAATCAGGCAAACATGTATGGCAGATCCAACACTGTAGCACGCCTTTTTAGACGGTAAATAGTGTCACTATTGTCAAGTAAGTTAAAAGCAAGATTGTTCGGATAGCTTTCCAACTTCATGTGGTATTTTTCACTGAATATTGTGATCTCTTCTTCAACAGTTGGCATTTTCAGGTCGTCGTGTAAAGTTTTTTTTAAAACGTACCATGGGGCACAGAGTAATTTTCGAGTTTTAGATTGAAATCTTTGTATAATGTTAATGTTTGATTTGCTAGCAGTCCCCCAAAGTTGTATTCCGTAAGTCCAAATAGGTTTGATACTAACTTTGTAAAGAAAAATTTTGTTAGATAAAGACAATTTTGAACTTTTACTCAATATCCAATTCAATTTTCTTACTTTCAATTGCATTTGTTGTCTCTTACTCCAATATGATTTTTCCAGGTTAATTTTTGATCCAAGTGAAGACCCAAATATTTCACATTGTTCTCTTCAGTTAATAAAATGGTTTTCAAGGCAACTGGCAGGTAAGTACCTTGCCTAAGAGAGGATTTGACGTGTGTGGACTTAGTTTCATTTACCTTAATTCTTCACTTTGTTAGCCAAAGCTGTAAATCATTTAGAAAATCTTGCAAGTGATCAGAGGCTATTTGAGGCGAGACATGCATTGATAATAAAGCAGTATCGTCTGCGAATGTGGCGACTTCAACATTTGGGTTTGTATTAATATCAGATGTATATATTAAGTATAACAAAGTCCAAGTACACTTCCTTGAGGAACTCCAGAGTGGATCGGTTTGAGTCCAGTTAAGACATCTTCAAATTTAATTTGGAAGATAGTTCACTCAAGTAGGATTTTAACAAATTGTAATATGTATGGGGTAGGGAAGATTTGATTTTGAAAAGGAGACCAGTATGCCACACTTTATCGAATGCCTGTTGTACATCCAAAAACGCTGCAGAACAGAACTTTTTTGATTCAAAATTTTCCCTTTAGAATAAACATTGGGATTGGGTTGAGCATTTTAAACATATGTTAATGCACAGCTGTAAATACATGTGGTTTTTGTACGCTATTAATTGGGACTATCAAATTTACATTAATAGACCCTATAATAAACACAACAGACAACAAAAACAATAAAAACACAATTATTCTTGATTTGAACTTGTACACTTGTGTATCGAAGGGCTAAAACTGAAAAATTCATAATTTCCATGCAGTTTAACCATAACAACAATTTAGGCCTAACTCACCACTTTTCGCATAGTATTTACAAGGATATAATTTTGTTCCACACGAACTTAATAAAGAATACATTTTAACAGTTTTATTAAGCAAATTATTTCGGACATTTGCTATCACTGATTCAAAAAATAATCAGAGTAAAAATATCTATGAAAAAAACAATTAAGAGTAAAATAATGAGCTACTAATCAGTGATGGAAAATGTCCTCACCAATAACATCATAAACCCATAATCACCAACAATTAACTTTAAACAAAGATATTTCAATAGCTGTTCATTTAAATTAAATGTAATAAAACAAAACATTGGTGGATCTTACACGGTCTATAGGATCGCGATATTTGGATCGTGATCCAGGATCACAATTAAAATATCGCGATCTGTATTGACAATGTAAGATCCGCCATTTAAATTCGTATTTAATATTACCGGTTATTAGTATCCTACATGTGCTGAATTCTGTTCCACATATGCTCAAATTTCTACCTATAATACAACTGTTCATATAAAGTTTTATATAAAATATTTCGTCAATAAGAATAACATGTAAATAAAGTACCAGATAGTCAGCGCAAAATTTCAGGTTAGTATAGTTGGTCAGCACAAAATTTCAGGTCAGTATAATTGGTTATCACAAAATTTCAGATCAGTGTAGTTGGTCAGCACAAAATTTCAGATCATTTTAGTTGGTCAGCACAACATTTTAGGTCATTACAAAGTTTCAGGTCAGTTGGTCCAGTATTTTTCTCTCGTTCAAGACACATAGAGATTCAAAGAGAGAAAGACCCACATGTTGTCGTTTTTTATATAAATATAGAATATTAAAGAGAACAGCATTGGCAAGACATGACAAGAGCAGAGAACACAAGAATGGTACAAAAAGTGTGAAAATATAATATTCACACCATTAATTTTATGAACTCAGTAGAAATGTCTTTGCGTACTGAGTACTGAATACAATAATTCGTTTCTAACAATCTCCGGAAAAGGTGATCACACGAAAGCCTTCCTTCACTACTGGTTGTACAGTAGTTTGTGTAAACTCATTTAAAATTAAATAAACTATTTAAACAGTTTATATTGGTGAGAAATTTCAATAACTAGGGGTCATCTCAAGATCTAAAAAAATATACAAATAAAAAAGTAGGTAAATATTATGAAATATGATTAATAAACACCAATATGTTAAGAATAACATTTTAAATTGTGATCTAAGATACAACATGTAATGCAGAGTCCTCAAAGAAGAATATTTAAATATTCAGAATTTAGGATCGGTTTATTATCATTGCTAAAATACTGAATCACCGTTTGCTTTCTGTATAAAAATTTATTTTAAGCACTTAATTATTATGAGTTTTATAATTTCTTTTAAAATTTTTAGATCTGAATTAAAAATTTTATGCTCTGTAGAAAGACAAAGGCCGGTTACTACAGATTTTCTGGAAGTTTTTATTTTATATGGGAATGATGAATATTTGTTATATCGATTTTTCATTTGGTGAATGTTAATTTTGCCATTAAAACATAGACTGGCCATTACTTTGATATTATGTATTGTAAGTGCAATGTGCTATTTTATTATTTTTTGTGGAAAATTTGTGGAAAAATTGGCAACGTAAAGGATTTGTTGTAAATTCGAGGATGGTTTGTGTGACGTTTGGTGCAAATCTGTTCAAATGGCTCTAACCATAGTCCAGAGGGCATACAATAGTGTGTAAAAAATTTGATAATCTCTATTTTAGCTATTTTTATTGGTTTCCAAGAAACAAATTCAATGAAAAAATCTAATTTTAGGTATTTCTTATATATAAGGTGAGTGTGACAGCGAATGAGCTTAGGCCTAATTACCTCTAAAATAAAATCTATCACGGGCGGAGCCTTCACGGGGAACATCTGGTGAGTAAATAAAAATTAGTTTTTTCTTCGTAGTAACATACTTGTGATTACAAATTTTATCTTCCCTAAAACATTGTTACCTGGCAAAACCTTTTATTAAAAACATTATATTAAAATTATGAGATTTAGTAGTATAATACGATTTTTGTAAATCCCCATTAATATTTTTACAAATGTAAAAAAATGTTCACAGTATAACGTCAAATGAATGGTGCTACCCCCTGTAAGGTGAAGTTTTAATGAACCTAAAGTATTTAAAAACTTCATGTATAAATTATGTATGTACTTGAAAATTAACTCCTAATCTTCTAACCTTTGTAAGATTACAGTACTAACTTTCCCTTATCTCTTATTTAGGAGCAAATAGCTTATTTGAGGTTAAAACTTTAATTGTGAATATGAATAAACTTGATTAGTACCTAATACAAACCGAATCTTTAAAGCTGGTTGATAAAAATAACCATCGCTAACCGTCAGTTATTTGAATGCTGAACAAGTTTCATTCAAAGCACCAGATTACCATAATTTTTTCCGACACAATTAGAGAAAAATATTGAGAGCGTTGATATTCAATATATGGTATCAAGAATATGATCTTGAATATTGATATACAAAAATATATTGATTCCTTTCAAGTTGAACTTCAGGTTGATTCCGCTCCGGACGGAGCGAAGTAAAAATTAATTCGCAATTTAGTGGTCTATGGCAACGCAAAGACTGACTTCACAAACCTTGGCACTTCTCATGAAAGATCGGTATAGGACAAAAGCATAACCGCTTTTCAAGGGTCAGCTGAAGAAGTTTTTCACTAAGTAGGGCATCGAAACAGACCACAAGGTGTGGAATTTGGCTTGCCATTTGAATATGGCAACTAGTTAAATGATGTGATATTGATTATAACAATTCATCATTGAGACAAGGGCCTAATAATTATTTTTTTAATATACTTAGACGACATGATACAATAGAAGTTTTAAATACAAGTTCATTAGAACTTGTAACATCGTACATAATAGTAAAAATTTTAAAACCCGGCCTCAAAGGCCGAGTATTACAGACGCCATTGCATTTAAAGTTATTTATTTATTTATTTATTTGCACGCTTCAATACAGTAATAAAACCAGTTACATTGAAGTAGTTCTTGGATAGTTTAAAGTCCATTGAGGAAGTACTATCACTTTTTCTTCACTTCACGATTAAAACTACAGACTAAATAACTGTCCATAATGTTATGTCCATAAGTTTTTGATAGAAAATTTTATTGCCTCCCTTTTCCGTCTTGGATATCAATTTGTCCCTGTCTCAAAATTAATGATATAGTGAGGCCCAGTTTGCGACAAGGTACTGCTAAGCGCGACTTAAAGATATGTAAAAATAATGTAGGCTACCTTGTTATATTGCTTTATCTGTGACGGTTTAGAAAATATTAAGACCGTGAGGGATTTTTAGGTATCCCTGTACATTGAATGTTATCAACAATATTAACACATTATCGCGTGTATAAAACAATTAGTAGGTGATATATTAAATAAGTTTTAGTCAACAAAGAAGCAATCGATTTTTTTTAATGAGAATCAAAATCATATATTAAATCAAACCTTTATGATAATTATTTATTGTTCTAGTCAATAAAAGAGAAATATGCGCTTAAAAATTATTCTTTGAACAATTCTTTTTTTGTAAAAAATAATCTCGTAAATATTATATTGCATTTTATTATAATGTGATAAAGCAAGTTGATTTCGCCCTGGAAAGATTAAAGCTAAAAGGCAACACCATAAAAGTCCAAGTGAGTGTGAATGTTTTAACGCTTTTACCAAAGTTATCTCTTCTACACCCTTAATCGCCTCTTTGTTGTTATTTCTGGTCTAATGTAAAGAGAGTTCTGAGGTGGGAAAACGAGAGGCGATACAAACTGAATAGACTTTGTAGTAGATACCAGTCTACAATGTAGCCTATACCACATCCGAATAAGTAGGTTACCTGAAGAGCAAAAATCCTTGATGTGTGTAAAACTGTGTTGTCGAATGTAATCTAAAGCAGTGTGTATTGGTTTTACCTATCAGTGAGAAAGTAGTATATTTCTATGAATCAGTAAAACGTTTTATCTGTAGTAGGATTCACGAAAATAGTCCGATGAGACTCGATACATTGTTGCCAAATTTATTCTGAAACATAAAACATATTTTTATACTGTACTACACATGGTAAACATAAAAATAAATGACAACATTGCTGGCGGGAGGGGGTGAAGGGGAACACAGCTGTTAAAAATTGCCATCGGACTATTTTCGTGCATTTTACTATAGCAACATAATTAAAATATTACAGTAATTATATTTGAAACATATTATTTATTGGGGTTAGTAAAACACAATTTATTATTCAGGTCTTGTATGTAAAGCTGCCTTACACGCAAAACACTAAGGTTTATGTGGGTGTACAAGTTGTTATCTCGCAGCTTGGGTCGGGTAACTCTCTTCTTTGACACCATTAGGCATAACATTTTGTTCTTTTAGTTAATTGTAAATGCCACTAATTGGTGAATCGTGTAAATTATTTTTTATGTGAATTCAAACCTTATCATTTTTTTATAATAATGAAGGAATCTGTAATGATGAATGTAAGTGAAATGACTTATGAGTGGTATTGTTATGAAAATATACTATTTTCATTAATTGTAACGGAACTTGAGCCTACACCAGGCTCAAGCATACATAATACTAATTAGCATACATAATAGCTTTCAGTGCACATCAACATATAGAGTAGGTATTCTAACCAAACCATTACACTTAGAGGTATTTTACCGTATACAAAAGAGGCCTAGTATATTTTACAATTTTTTTTTAATAGAAGAAGGAACTTTTTTAGTTCTTTCATTTATACAGATTTAAGGTCTAGGTTAAAAAAATAGAATAAATTATTTCCTGTAATCAAGTTATTCCAGTTTAATAATGTCAATCTCTTTTTAATGTTTTCTAAGAACTGTAAATTATTTTCATAAACTTTACTAATATCTTTTCCACAACATTCTAAAATTCTTTTAAAAGTTAATCAGTTTACTTCAATCTATGTTACACAGTAATTTTTTAAAAATACCACACGATGATGGTAATATTATAAACGTTGTTAAATATTCTCAAAGAGCCGATTTAACGTCTCCGAAGAAAAATTAAAATCGCCCCGGGACTCTAATTGGTGGGGGGAATTATTCCGACGATATGGAGTTTTATATTCGGCCATCGAAATTCTACTTACGCGACGCGGTTCCCATGGCAACCAAGCGGGCCCCTACACTACACCCTCATAGCAGCACTTCAATTAACTCTTCCTTCCTTGTAATTTTATAACTGAATTAGCAGAGTCTTTCAGACATCGACGAATTCATCAGAAGAGCTTCGAAAGTTTGAATAAAAATCAAGAGCGGTGAGTTAACTGGAGCTAATTGTTTTAGCGCTCGCTAGCTCAGCGGACGGGGGACGAGAGCGGTATTGCCAATTTGTAAAGAAAGGCGGGAAATTGTTGGCCGTTTCTTTCCCTCGTCCGATGGATAACGAGGGTTTTGTTTTCGCTGAAGAATAAACAAGGTTTTTAAAGTTCTTGATGCTCCGGAAGAAGAATTTTAACGATGGGCAGGCAGTGTGCTTGAGTGTCTTAAGTACAACGGAAGCCTATTTGTAATCAGAAGAAATATTATTAAAAAAATGCAAGATTTCTATTAATATTAATTAATTGTGTGCAAGAAACAATGCTTTGACTGTAAAATAAACAAATTGATTTACAGTACAGGGGATTAGTATAACTAGGGGAACCCGTGCAGCGCAAAGCGTTGCATTTATCAGAATAACGGAAGATCAATCCTTGCTCGGTAGTGTATCTTTTAGTTATATTGCATAACAACTTAAAAATAACCTATAATGCCTATTAATTTACTCCTTGTTAGGATTTGACCAATCCGTCTTTGTAATTAAACTTCGTACTGTGATAGGGCGTTGTAATTTGGTGAGTTTCTTTTAAGTCTAAATTTGGAATTTATTTTGTGGTTCCCATGGTGATCTGTCTTAGGGAATATGCCTAAGGCCCCCTTAATTACAATACATTCACAGATTTTTTTCTAGATACATCACATTTACAAAATATATAAACGCAAAGAAAAAAAATTAATATAATAATTCAACTTTCCGGCCTTGTGCAACGTAAAGCAGCACTTAGTGCGGCTGTTTTTGTAATATTGTATTGGGAGGCTAGTCGCCCACGTAGTAAATGGTCTCGCGTGAATATTATTTATAAAAATTTAAATATTTTACATTTAACTTCCCATGGCAAAGCAGAATTTGAATAATCACAAAAAGTAGGAGAATAGGAGAATTAATTCATCTTTTGTTAAAGTGGTTCATTTGATTTAAATTTTGGTTAAAATTTATCTTCATTTGTTATGAACATTATTGTTATGAAATTGTTATCCTTACCAAAGAAACTTACATTTTGTGTTCATTCAAGGAGCTGTTTTAGCATGTGTAGCATACTGAATTAAATTTAGAATCTTTTATTATAGTGTCATAGTAAACTTATTACCGATGTTTTTGTTGTTGTTGATATTGTTGTTGGAACAACAGGACAACTTAAAAACTAGTTTAATTTAGTTATAAAATTGACTTTGGGTTTAGCAAACGAAGTTTTCATAACATGTGTTAAGTCCATAGAACTCTATATATACACCGGTGTATATATAGAGTTCTATGGTTAAGTCCTTTGGCTGTAAACACTATGACGATTTCCCTTCCCTCAATCCACTCATGTTCTAGACAGTAGGTTGTTGGTGTCATCAGAAGGACATTTAAACCTCTTGCTCAGAAACATGCATGGATAGTCGGCTGGTTGGCCATTTAGAAGGCAGAGCGGTGTCTGCCTGTTTCAGCCTGAAAATCAGTCGCCACAGGAGCACGGGAGTTGACCCACTGAGTGGTCAAACGGCGGTCTGATGTTCCATATCTCACCCTTTCTTTTCCTTCAGTATCCCTTCCTTCTGGGTCCTTGTTCAAAATGACAATTTAAAAGGCAGACGTGCTTAACAGTTACACCAGGGTCCACCACTAATAACTGGTTACCATATTAAATTTACACCAACTTAACATTTTCCTAGTTACTGCTGATTGAAATCCCATTCGTAAATGTAGAGTTTTCCTTTAAATTTTCTTTACTTTTCTTTGATCTTTCGTTACTAAAGACCTAAGTTAAATTAAAATTTTGTGACTTATTTTTGGATGAAAAAAAATTATCCTGCAGTCGAGGCTGCAACTAAACATATTTTGGACACAAATACACATAAAATCAACAAAACCAACCAGCTATATTTTTAGGATAATTTAATTGAATTTTTACTATATGGAACATAGAGTATAAAATTCTATACGATCGACTTTAAATTTCACTTAGGCGAATTTTAGACCCCCAAAAGGCTTTTTTATTACTAATTTGGTTTCAATGAAATTCTCAGGTTAGATTTTAAATATTTTAAACTAGGTAATAAATTATAATGGAGCAATTATTTTCAAGTATTAAAAAAGCTCATTTTCCGGAATTTTTGACAAAACTTTAGTTGTTTAGGCTACATGATTTGACTAATGTAGTTGCTATGATCAGTTTATATTTCCCCATCGCATCTGAGTTGACGCTGTGTATGGTGAAAATAACATAACCTTTCTTGTTTATATCTGCTCGCCGTTATGTTACGTTTTAAAATAAAATTTAACTAATATTTTGACAGACCTATTTGTTAAATTAAATAGATCAACACTGATGTTTACTTGTTGAAGTTATAAATTATACCAAAAGATAGGCATGTTGATGTAGAATGAATTGCTGTCGTACGGAATTATGCGATTGGATACAACTAATATATATTTGGGAGAAAGATTTAAATTGAACAACTAATTAGAATGTGTTGTGCCATTGTAGCCTATGTCTCAGGTAACAAAATATCATTAAGTGTTAAGTAAGCGTAATTCTACAATACTTACATTACTTGATTTTTATTAATTTGCAATCATGGATTTTAAATTGTATTGTTTTTTTTTCGCTCTACAATCTATTTACCTTTAATATTGTAAGCATTATTATTATTAAGTTACTTGCTTGTTTTGAGGTCTTAGCTAAAATAATTCTTTGTATGTATTTATTTGTAGGCTAGGCCTAGGATGTACGCCGGTTGACTTTGGACGGTTAGATGACGTTCCACTTTCACATTTGAGGAGATGGAAACCTCCGTTCTCTCCCTAAAGAGCAACAAGGCTCCTGACCCGGACGGGATTCCCAGCGAGGCTTTAAAGGTAGTATATTTCACCACTAGTCCGGAAAGTTACCCATTTCTGGGCGAGATAGTGTTTTACGCGCGAGGCGAAGCCGAGCGTGGAAAACACTATCGAGCCTGGAAATGGGCTTTCCGGACGAGTTGTGAACGATACTTTTCATCACGACGCAGTTATTAATAAATGTGGAAGTTTTAAAGGAGGATTATTTTTGTAAATTATTCGCCATTGGACAAAATAAACAAAGCTGGAATTCAAAATTTAATTTGTTTTAAACCCAGCTGATTGTTGCTGTACGGAAAAGTTTGTTTACCTTGGACGGAAAGTAATTTTTACAAACATTACTTTCCGTACAGGTCAGTAAAATCAGCTGACGGTGACAGTTTGGGAAATGACTACTTTCCAAGGTCTCAGCTGTACGCCAAGTTGTCACTTTCGTATACGGAGTGATGAAAAAGTATTTTAAATTAATGCTGACTTGTTGTTGAGAATGTAAAACGCCTATTTGGTAGAAGGGGTGTTTCCGGCTCCCTATGGAAAACCACAAGACTTGTACTGATCAGCAAGGGCAAAGGTGATCCCGAGCTGTCGTCGTCCCACAGGCCTTTCTACACTTTGGACACGGCTGGGAAGCTGTTCGAGAAGCTGATCCGTTCCCGCCTGACCTCTGCCGTGGAAGCTGCCGGGGACTCATGCCCCCGTCAGTATGGCTTCAGAAAGGGACGGTCAACGCTATCACCGAAGTCCACGGAGAGCTGTGAAGAGAGCCGAGAGCCACAACCATTTCCCTCGCTGAGTAGTGCCTCTTGTTACGCTTATGTCAAGAATGCCTTTAACTCGGCGAGGTGGGTCGATATGTTGGATGTGCTTCGCAACACTTTTTGCGTTCCTGCATATCTGTTGCGACTCATCGAGGATTATCTCCGCTCTCATAGCCTTATTTACGACACAAGGGACAGAAAGTGGACGATGGAAGTCACTTCTGGCGCCGCGCAAGATTCAATACTCGGCCAGGATCTCTGGAACGTTGCCTATGACAGCCTCCTGAGGTTGGATATGCCTGAGGAAACGAGGAAACCACTTTGGTTGGGTACGCCGATGATGTCGCAACTCTCATTGTCGCACGCAACGTTGAGCTGGCCCAACTAAAGTTGAACCGAGTCATGCGTGTGGTCAACACATGGATGTCCGATCAAGGTCTCTCGCTTGCTCTCCGTAAGACGGAGATTGTGATCCTTACGAAGAAAAGGATAGACACCGTCGTTCTGTTCTGAGTGGGAAGGGAGGTGGTCCAATCAACCCGTGCTGCTAAGTACTTCGGGATTATGGTGGACACCAAGTTAAGCTGGAGGGATCAGATCTTCCGTACGGCGGACAAGGCCGCTAAGGTAGTCACTTACCTTAGTAGGCTGATGGCCGATGTCGGGGTTCCACGATCCAGCAGAAGACGTCTGTTAATGTCCGCGGTTCAGTTCTTGTTTCTTTATGGAGCAGAGGTGTGGGCAGACGCTCTTGATAAAGAGTAGTACAGGTTGCGACTCGCCCGAGTTCAACGTCGAGCGGCGCTCGGGGTGTGTTCCGCCTACCGGACAGTGTCCGAGCCTGCCGTCCTGGTGGTCGCCGGAGTTATCCCTGTCAAGCTCTTGGCAGGAGAGAGGAAGGCAGTTTATCAGAGACAAGGCGAGATTGGCAAGGACACGGCAAGAACAGAAGTGCGCTCCCGAACCTTCCAGCAGTGGCAACACAGCTGGGAGCACGACACCCGAGGACGATGGACTGCGCGACTTATTAAGCACGTCCAACCATGGGTGGAACGGCGGCCATTCTTGACAATTCACGGCTATTTTCGGTCGTACCTGAACCGGATGGGCAAGACCGGTTCACCGGACTGAATTTATTGCCCGGGCGTTCCCAACGATGCGGAACATACATTCTTCCGCTGCCCCCGTTGGGAAGGGTCCCGCCTGAAGGCCACACACATTTTTGGTGCATTTTCGGTGGACTCGGTCTGCCAAAAGATCTTGGAGGATGAGGACAACTGGGATTGTTTATCACAGTTCTTCCGGGGCATCCTCCTGGAAAAGAAACCCGATCTGAACCGCGAAGTGGCCCAGATCCCTTGATCAAGTGCTGGCTGGATAAGGAGTAAGCCCCACAGGCGTAAGCCAAATTTAGGCCTAGCCTGACGTAATGTGATAAACAATTCCAGGTTAGAATTTTAAAGAGTAGAGGAGGTTTTTTAGTAGGTAAACCCGTTTTTTAGGGGAGCCCCACACTACAGGCTTGCCACCTGTGTGCGTAATGCATTTTTCTCACCTCTCCCTAAAAAAAGAATCATAAAAAGCGTCACCTAATAAGTAAAAAAGTGAGTAAAAATTCTCGTACGGGACGGACATCGGAGCGTATTCCTAGTATAGAACATCGCAATAGACGTTTCTTTATTATTATAGTAAACAGTTGGCATTGCAGTGCCGCTTGTTCAATTGCTTCTATTCAGCTTTTAACACGTGTTCTTTTGTTTTACTATCAACAGATGTTTTATTTTGCAATTCCATTAAAATTAAAATTGTTACCCACGTTAATCTTATGAACAAAAATCAAACTTTAAAGGCTTTCCGTGTCATTGAGAATGAAAATATCAAAAATCTAAAACCCTATTTCAAAGCTACAATGTGAGACAAATCTTTTGGCACCTCAAATGTTGAAATTGATCAAGAAATAAGGGAGTATTAGTGTTTACAAAAAACGGCTTCACGTATTATATATAGAACTTATATAGATAGAATAGATCTTGTTCATATAGTTCATACTAGTTGCAATCCATGATTTATATCAGTTGTGGTACGACAAACGACAAAATTCTATGCACGAGGTTGAACCGATTATTATATATCGGGCGGATTCAAGATAGTAGTAAATTTTCAATAAGATTAAAAAAAAAATGCTGTGAAACTGTGTAGGCCTACATATTAACAAATTTGGCATTCGAAACATTAAGGCCAATACAGTCGAGGTATATTACATTTTTTTTTAAATTCCTTTCTTTTACCGTAAATTTTTTTTTTTCAGAATGCATTACCTGGTGCTGAAAATCCAAAAACATTTTCGGATTCTGCATAAATTTTCACCAAATATAATACGATATATTATATGTTTACTTCAATTATTCATTTGAAATGACTATTAAATTTATTAAAGAAGTTTTATAAAATACGTATTATACATTTAAAAATATGGATATTTATGTTCAGCGAAGGTGTTAGATATTTATTAAAACCTTTTAGTATGAAGGTTTTACTATGAACTGATTGAATTCGTCATTGTTGTATCGAGGATAAGCAGCACGGCCTGGCGATGACTTGGGACAACACTGCGTACTTCCTTACCGACATCGAGTGCTCATCATGTTGAGATCCTCTGACATTCCTTTTTGTTGTATTGAGAATAAGCAGCACGGAATGGTTGCAACTTAGGGCAACACAGTGTACTTCCTTACCGACATTGAGTGCTCATCACGTTGAGATCCTCAACATTCCTTTATGTTGTATTGAGAATAAGCAGCACGACCTGGCGGTGTCTTGGGGAAACACAGTGTACTTCCTTACCGACATTGAGTGCTCATCACGTTGAGTTCCTCTACCATTCCATACTGTTGTATCGAGGATAAGCAGCACGGCCTGGCGATGACTTGGGACAACACTGCGTACTTCCTTACCGACATCGAGTGCTCATCATGTTGAGATCCTCTACCATTCCTTATTGTTGTATCGAGAGTAAGCAGCACGACCTGGCGGTGTCTTGGGGCAACACAGTGTACTTCCTTACCGACATCGAGTGCTCATCACGTTGAGTTCCACTGACATTCCTTTTTGTTGTATCGAGAGTAAGCAGCACGACATGGTGGCGACTTGGAGCAACACAGTGTACTTCCTTACCGACATCAAGTGCTCATCACGTTGAGTTCCTCTATCATTCCTTATTGCAGTATCGAGTGCTCATCAAGTTGAGTTCCTCTTCCAATTCCTTATTGTTGTACCAAGAGTAAGCAGCACGGCCAGGCCCGGATTTAGGAATATGCCGCCTGTAGGCTATCAATTTTCTGCCGCCACACTTCCCCACAAAAAGGGACAGCCTCATACATAGTTTTTATTGTCACTTATATAGGGGCGTATTAACCTTAAAATATGCACCAGATTAATTTGATGCCTCAATACCAAAGTATCAAAAATATCACTTGCTTTTATGAACTGTATATTCTTTAATTGAATAGGTACTTTAACGCCACTTTAATCTGGATTCTGATGTTGGCGAGTTTGGGTGTTTGGCAGGACAGCTCCGCCTGCCTATAGCAATGCGGTAAATTGTTCGTTCCCTTCATAAAAAATCACATTTTTCATGGGGGAGGTTATTATAAAATCAAAAAATCATACATTTGAAATCAAAATCATACATTTGTTGTCATTATTTTGTGGCCAATCTATTCGCAAAATCAAAAAGGAAATACCGTAAGTAGTTGCGAATCTAAACACTGGGAGCGCTACTGTAGTTCAATCTTACCGGGCATTATAGAAACTACTGTGAGTGTCATTACAACGATTAGGCCTACCTTACATGAAAAAGGTGTAACAAGATTATATGGAGTAAATTTGTATGAAAAGAATAAACATATTTCAATTAAATACATACATATTTCCTCAAATTAATACACTTTAAATGAGAAAGATGGGCCTAAAAAAGAAGTTTCTGTTATTAAAGTAGTAAAGCTATTTTCAATTTTTTGTAAATTGACAAAGTGCCGCCCCTAAAATTTTGCCGCTATAGGCTCCAGCCTTTTCAGCCTATTTAGAAATACGGCCCTGAGCACGGCCTGGCGGTGACTTGAGGCAACACAGTGTACTTCCGTACCGTCATCGAGTGCTCATCACGTTGAGTTCCTCTATCATTCCTTATTGCAGTATCGAGTGCTCATCAAGTTGAGTTCCTCTTCCAATTCCTTATTGTTGTACCAAGAGTAAGCAGCACGGCCTGGCGGTGACTTGAGGCAACACAGTGTACTTCCTTACCGACATCAAGTGCTCATCACGTTGAGTTCCTCTATCATTCCTTATTGCAGTATCGAGTGCTCATCAAGTTGAGTTCCTCTTCCAATTCCTTATTGTTGTACCAAGAGTAAGCAGCACGGCCTGGCGGTGACTTATGGCAACACAGTGTACTCCGTACCGTCATCGAGTGCTCATCACGTTGAGTTCCTCTATCATTCCTTATTGCAGTATCGAGTGCTCATCAAGTTGAGTTCCTCTTCCAATTCCTTATTGTTGTACCAAGAGTAAGCAGCACGGCCTGGCGGTGACTTGAGGCAACACAGTGTACTTCCTTACCGACATCAAGTGCTCATCACGTTGAGTTCCTCTATCATTCCTTATTGCAGTATCGAGTGCTCATCAAGTTGAGTTCCTCTTCCAATTCCTTATTGTTGTACCAAGAGTAAGCAGCACGGCCTGGCGGTGACTTGAGGCAACACAGTGTACTTCCTTACCGACATCAAGTGCTCATCACGTTGAGTTCCTCTATCATTCCTTATTGCAGTATCGAGTGCTCATCAAGTTGAGTTCCTCTTCCAATTCCTTATTGTTGTACCAAGAGTAAGCAGCACGGCCTGGCGGTGACTTGAGGCAACACAGTGTACTTCCTTACCGACATCAAGTGCTCATCACGTTGAGTTCCTCTATCATTCCTTATTGCAGTATCGAGTGCTCATCAAGTTGAGTTCCTCTTCCAATTCCTTATTGTTGTACCAAGAGTAAGCAGCACGGCCTGGCGGTGACTTGAGGCAACACAGTGTACTTCCTTACCGACATCAAGTGCTCATCACGTTGAGTTCCTCTATCATTCCTTATTGCAGTATCGAGTGCTCTTCAAGTTGAGTTCCTCTACAAATTCCATTTATTTTATACATTCATTTTGATTGAAAACACAATCATTACTGATTTTAACATTTGTAATTTAATTGCTATAGCCTGTAATACTTGCTATAAATATCTTGAAATGCGAACAAATTTTGTATGGGCTGAGTACTCACGACTTCCTGCTAGCTCGGGTGAATATACCAGTCTGGCTTATTGGTCCCAACCTTGTGACTGGACCCGAACTCATAGGCGTGTGCTGAGCTTTACATTAGGTATGGCCAAAAAAAGATTTAGAACTACTAAAAGGTAACTTAGTCTATCATAAATCATTTTTTAATATAAGCTTTGATTTTGTTATTTATGTTGCAAAAAACACCAATTAGGATTCTATTATAAGTGACAGCAAGAAGAGGTATATTATCAAAACAAACTCAAACCTGAATCGTTATGAGGTCTTAAGAGTTCAGGTATTCAAATTCAGGTTCTAGATCAACTAGAGCTCGCCATTTCACAAAAGTAGTGTTGTAGGCCTAATCGAAATTACGCAACTCGCACATCAGCTGATTGTTTCATTATTACGATTCATGTTTTAGTTTATTTTTGTGTCTAACCCCTAAACAATATACAGAACCAATAAATAAGTAGAGACATCCGGTTTAATTTTTCTTTTTTTTTTTTTAGTTTCGCCCAGAATAACCAAAGGAAAAGAAGCGCTGGTGCTAACTAAGTTTAGGCCTTACTTCTCCTAATTTCCATTAGGCCCTAATTACTCTTTCTACCTTTCTAGAGTCAGAATTAGTATGTTTGTTAAATCAAAAGAATAATAAAAGCTAGCCATTTTTAGGCTCTTGATCAAGAGGCAGCTGTATTCATCTATGAGGGAAATGAGTTAGACACGACCCAGCGGCCAGCCACGAACCCAAATAGGCTAGCCAACTGGCAGAATAATTTAACCCGCGTCCTATCCTTCTTATAAAGACAAAATATTCATTGCCTCGACCCCACAATATGGCACCCACAAACTGGTTGGTGATAGAGACTTCCCAGAAAATCTTCATAATACGAAAAAATACAACAAACTCGTTTCATTAGGTAGTGCTTAGACACTAGTGGGACAACGCCTACCAATGCCATGATCTCAATGTTATGATATTCTTAAATTGGCCAATGCCGAGACAGTCTCTTCTTTTAATGGAAACACACATTAAGCGCAAATAATCTAACATGAGTAAGATATATCTGTATGTAAAAATATGTATGTGCGCACACGGATCTCGAAAAAGTCTTTAATGATTTTCTTCAACTTATTTCGAGGATAAACGTAATATACTACAGGTGTCTGTGCTAGGAAAGATCTAATCTCTTCGGAATCTTGAAATTCTAAATATTTTCATAATAACAAAAATGTTGAAAACAGCTGACTCGACTGTCAAAGTACGAACCATGTGCTCCAGTATGTAAACATGTGGTTTTGCATTGTTGCCAGTTACTGAATCACTAGATTATAAATTTTAAAAGAATAGCATAGTAAAATCACCTAAAAACTGAAGAAGTAAAACCCACGTATATGGTTCAGAAAATACAAGAGTGCATCTGTTTAAACATTCTAAAATAGGTGAGTGAGCAAAGCGAACAAGGTCGTCGTGGAATGAGCGAGCGTCTTGAATAGTAACAAGGTAGTGTGACTTTGGTTGTGTCAGCTGAAGTCGCGTGTTTGTTAACATCGGGAGTTCAAAGATGTAGGATACATTCAGTGCAAAGATCTTCTTTTCACCTACCTTCAACAGTCGTAGTGCGTTCAACAGTGGTGTTGGAGTGGCATCAGTGGTGAAATCTGCAGCACATCAGCACCAGCCGATTCACGTGATTGTGCCAACTGCCAATGCCGCTCTTTCTCCTAGCTTACTGGTTCTTTACATGAAGATTTAATATGTGAGGTCCCTGTCTCAATAGTGATATAGTGATATAGTGATTAATAACTGACCTAGTTTATTATTAAAATCAATATTTTCCGCGACGATTCTCTTTACAGTATTTAATAAGTTGTTTTCGTCTTAGCCACCTTATTAAAAATGTTTTCTAACAGAACTTCGCAGTCACGGAATAAAGCTTTTCAGTAAGTAACTCATATAATTTCATTTTCCATCACTCTTTTCAGAACCCACGCTCAGTGAAACCACTTTTTAGCGAATTTCCCATAGGGAATAAGCTATTACCGTAGGTCTCATGGTAAGACCCAAGCCCGGGACCATGTTACTTTTTCGTTTTGAGGTGCCCAGGGACCAAAAATAATAGTCATTCAAATTTATATATATATATATATATATATATATATATATATATATGTATATATGTATGTGTCCCTAGACACGATAACTCTCGTAAAAATGGTCCGATCGACACCAAATTTGGTAGAGATGTGTAATCCTACGTTTATTCGGATGAGTTCGAAAACCAGACATATCGACCCACCGGAAGGGATAGTTTTGGGGGGTTTGGTACCCCAAAAATGGGTTTTTTTGCATTTTTTATATGTAAATTTTAAAAATTTTTATTTTGACCATTGGATTTAGCTAAAAAAAAAAACACAATTTAGTATTTTGAAGCTTTGCTCTATCTCCATTGGTTACCGAGATATTACAAAGTCTAAAGACAGTACATTGTTTTTTGGGGCTCCAATGTTAATCTTATGGAGAATAAGGATGTGTTAATATTTAACTTATTAACCAATATTTTTGGATGAAACTTGGTATTTAGCTTCATTTGGTTGAGATTCATCCATTTAAGGTAAGAAATCTTGGTTTTTGTACTTATCATGGCAGCAAACCTGCATACTCTTTCCCCATGTTATTCATATGGAGAATAGGCAAACTCTTTTATTTATGGACAGATATTGATGAAACTTACTATATGGCTTTATATGGTCGAAATAAATTTTTTCTATGCTAAAAACCAACTTTTAGTGTCCCCCATGGCAGCATACCTGCATACTCTTTCCCTATATTTATCTTAAGGAGAATAGACATTTATTTCCCTATTTATGAGCACGTGATGAAATTTTGTTTACAAGTTTAGCTGGTCAAAATTAATATTACTAATTTGGAAATTCGCTGAGTACGCAGGTCTGCTGCGACGGGGGGTATTATAAAAGTATTACTAAACTGCATTATCATATTTATATATCCTTTAAATAAAGATTATAATAATCGTATCTTCCAACACCTCCCACTAACTGCAGACGACTTGATGGCACGTCACGGCTTAAATGGCTGGCTATACAGGGTGTCTTAAGTCTGTCACCAAACTTAATAATATGGCTAATTCTTTCAAAATAAGAAGAAAAGTTAAAAGTTGATATAAAGGTATGCCCTAATATGCATATTTAAGCCTATTTAGATATCCTCCATTTTCCTCACTAATAATTAATTATTATTTCAGTGACGGATTGTTGTAGAAACTTCATATTTGGCATGGACCTAAATAATCCCAACGTCCATTTCCACAACAAAAATTATTTTTTGCCAATGTATATTTTCAAAATGACGGCCAGTACAATATTTTAACTCTGATATCTAAAAATCGGTAAATTATATAAAAATTATACAATATACAAAAAAGTTGACAAAGTTAATTATCTAATCAATAATAACAAGTTGGTAAGGCTTTGACATCAAATAACGAAGTTATTGCGATCTTTTAGCAGAGGAACATTGATTTTGCATTTTAATTAATGCAAATTAATTCTATTTTAATAGGACAGTCATAATAACTTCGTAGTTTAAATAAGTCAGATCCCTAAAAACTTGGTATCAATCATCAGATAGTTAAATTTTTCAACTTTTTGACGGTTGTAAACTTATGATAAAATTTACCTATTTTAAGATGTTTGAGTTTAAAATTTAAAATGGCCGCCATTTTACAAATATACATCAGCAAAAAAATTTGTATTGTGTAAATGGACATTGGTAGCCCTATTATTTAGGTCCATGCCAAATATGAAGTTCCTACAATATTCCGTCACCAAAATAACAATTGTTAACGGAAAAAACAAAATTGTGGATATCTGGGTAAATATGCATATGAGGACATACCTTCAACGATTTTCCATCTTCTCTGAACAGATAGAAGAAAATCTCAAATTTAAGCATTAGTTGATATGCATATAAAATTAAGGATTGAACGTAAAATTATGGAGAATAATGCTGCAAACCCGACTTCAAACGGAGAACTGGTTCGAAAAACAGACGATCAACTTACCACTAATAAAAAATTGATAAAAAATAAATAAAAATGATAAATGTTGTCAATTTCATTAACAAAAATTTTAAATTCGATTATTTCTGATAAACTGCTGACAGCCCAAGTAAGTTTAATCTATGACTTCATCAAAAGGGATGTCCCCATAGAAAAAGCTTGAGAAAAACTTAATTAGTCTATTTCATGACTTACATTGTTAAAGGCATATAGGCCTAAGAAAGAAATTTATGGTCCTTGCTTTGATATTTGTCATTGTATATCAGAAAACCATTTCATTAAATTTCTAATTTCATTAGTTGGTAAAAATAATATTTTTACATTTCAGTCAAACAAACAGATTTGAACCGGATCATTTACTATTGATCCCGCAATAATATTATATTGTTATTTTATACTAATGTAATTTACCTCGAAGTAAAATTAACAGAAGAAGTTGTCCGAGCATAATTTACTCTAATTTTCCATGGATAAGTCTTCTACAAACCAGTAATGGTTTACAAAAGTAATTTTATTTTGACCATTGTTTTTATTTTGTAGTGATTTTGTTTTGTTTTGGTCAAAATCTAGAGCAATTTACCTTTTCCATGTATAAATTAAAATGTAGCCTTAAAACATACAGTCGTTAGTGCAGCTAAGAAAAGACAAATTAGATTAAAACTTTATATGATCAAGTTGTACATTTAATAGTATTTAAACAACAATGAGACATGTAACGAAGTGTATACTGGACACTGGTGCCATTACAGTAGTTTGGTGCCCAGATAGTTTTGTTTACATCTTTCAATAATTGTCCATTTTCAAATTGATGGGACCTGACAATATTTCCTATATAGTTTGACATAAAGGAAATGGCATGACTTTTGGGAACAATTTGTTTTAAGACATATAAAAACGAAGTTCAATCATTTTTGTTTTGGACATCAGACCGTGCTCTAAAACCTTCTAACCATTGCCTTGTTGGTGAAACCATTGTCATGAATGGCGTTACTTGAATTTCTTAAACGAAAATGAATGAATTTATCTTTCTGAAAACATGGTCTTAATTTATGTAAAAGAAAAAGTGGAAAACTAAACCATCAGATGCAGATAATACCAATTTGCGTAGTTGAATTTACGTAATATACCGTACAACGGTTTTATTATTTTATACATAACAAATTGTATAAAATTCGTGATAAGTTGTGCATTTTTACCAAAAGTATATAATTTGTATGATGAATTTACTATCATTTTTGCACTTATTTACCAAGAATCAATTTTTTCCACATTCCTCACATATTTTTTATTTTTATTTATTTGTCCAAAGGTAACCCATTAGGTTCACATTCATATAACCCTCACTAATTATAATTACTTCTTTGAATTTCATACTATATATAATAAATTATTCAATGCTCAAAATGTAACTGTTTATATAAATTACTTTAATAAAATCTTTTACAATTTAATATATTTAGGAATATGTAGACTATATAAAATTATCAGTTACACATTACACATATTTTACGTCAAATGGCAATTCTCCTCTTTTTACTACTTGTAGAAAAAATGTAATCTATTAATTAAAAAACCCCATAAGTGGTATGCGAAATTTCAAACTTTCGGGAAACTAAAAATTAAAAACCTTAGTACCGGTATAATAAGAATGGCTTTATTCTAAAAAATCACATATTACCAAGGATATCACCCGTATCATTCATTATATTTTAGAAGAAAAAATTGTAATTATTTTCTTTTTTCATTAAACTGTAAACAATTTTTGAAATTCATTACTTAACTACTATTTTTAGATTTAAATAATGAATAAGGTCAAAACTTTGTTACCAAAACAATGTTTAATGAAAATATTTAAATCATTTGATTTTAATTGTTCCATCCCATCACCTAGCAACAAGTCGCTTACGAATTAGTATTTTTTTCCATTGTGGTTTTACGCAAAATTTTAAAAGGTAATTGAAAAAATACTGTTTTAAATAAATAATTTCCCAATGACATTTTCAAATTGCAAATAGATGCCTAATAATTGTTTGTATTAATTGGATACAGGTTTAAATCATTTAAATCAACTGCATTCAATTGTTAACATTTGTAACGAACATTTTCACAATTCCTCGTGGTTTTCTTAATCTACATTACCGACGCTGTACAGTGCTGCCACTCGCGGAGTTTGGCCGAGGCTTCTTCACAGTTGCGCTCGTTCGCCGCGCCGCCGCGCCGGTAGAATGCGTGGCGCTGCAGTCCTGTTGGTTTAGATACGGCAGTAGTTGCACACTAATCAGAAACTACTGTACTGTACTGCGGGGCAAATTTATATTGTTTGAGGTGTTATTAAAAGATAAACTTGCATTTTTGGCAAACGTAATGCTAAACGCTAAAATGGTGTAACAAATGAGGGTTTAAAGTTAGGTTTAACTTTTTTTTTGCGAAAAGTATCATTTAAAATTTGCAAATTCATACGAAATTCTAATTATACATGTTGTTTGATCAAAAATGTGTATAAAAGCTTAATAATAGCGCTGAAGTTGAACATTATCGAATAAGAACACAATTATATGACTGATGTAAGATTTTTTTAATTCAAAATTTTAACATTTAAAAAATTAAAAAGTTTAAATTTTTAAAATCCTAACATCTTTTAACATTTTTTAAAATTTACAATAATTATTTTATAAATGTTTATTATTGCTTATGTAATTCCCAATGTGGCTTATGTTTTGTCCACTTTTTAAATCTAAATAACACTAATATACTTTTTCATGTATTATTTTGATAGTTTTTCAGACAGCTCTACAAAATAATTAAATAAAATCGTTATACACTATATACGGGGTAATTGTTTAGCAATGCTGATACAAAGGAATTTTTACTTATGATTGTGAAAAGGTTTAGATGCAAATACGGAAGCTGCTAGCTAGCTCCCTTATCCATTTGAACAGCCAGTTCAAGTCAGTCGTCTTATTAAAGGATCAATAGGACTACTTATAGAATAAGTATATGATAAGTATAAAAGTTTTTAAAACGAATAAATCTTTAAGGCTATTTTGTGGCTAAACAATTCAATTCAATCAATTACCAAAATATAAATTGTAAGATAAAACTATTTAATAAAAAATAATGTTTGGTATTACGTCATTAAAATTTTAAAGAACATCAATGGTTTTTTTTATTTTCTTAGTAAATTAATCTAATAATGGTCTGAGCATTACCCACCTCCTTTTCATTTTTATCTTATTTTAAAGAAAATTTTAATACCTTTGTGATTATGATATCAATATTTATTATAGACTGTTTAATTAATAAACAACAAAGAATTTTCAGTATTTTTTCATTATTTCGAAAGCTGACACCTTTTTTAGTAGTTTAATCTCAAAAACGCTTTGTAATCGTGATTTCATATCTACTGTAGGTATTAAAATTCCCTTTAACATTACAAAAAGATGATGCTTTTCGACTAATATTAAAGGCTTAACGTTTCAAATTTAACATTAGGTGTAGCCTATACATAACACTTTTTCTATAACATAACACCATTTTTATATAACAAAAAAACTATAATGTGTTACTGCTACACAAAATTATGATTATTTGTAATATTGACTAATCACATAGTTAATAAGCGTCTTGTGCCTTCTTTAATAACCATTTAAAAATTATCTTATTATATGTGCATTAAAGAATGTGTCGAATAACTCTACCTTTTCTATAGAAAATAACTTAAGTGCTTGTAACAGGTTATTTTTTTGGAATTTGGTTATTTTTGTTATTTTTGGTTTGGGGGGGGGGGGCTGGGGGATATTGTTTTTTTTTTTTTTTGGGGGGGGGGGGGGAATTAGTTTTTTATTGATCGCTTTGGATGAAGCTCGTAAAATTTAAATAAATGTTTAGAAAGGAAAAAAATAATAAAAGTTAAATATGGAACGGGGAGGATTATTTCTATTTATTATTATTATTAATGCTTTAGTAGATGATCACTTATTTAGATGAAAATTATTCCTCATAATTTTTATTGAATACATATTTTTAATATTCCGATAAAACGCCGGTTTTTGGAACATTTAGCGACATTTTGGGTTTATTCAAGGTTATTTTTAATTTTTATAAAAATCAAGAACTATTACAGCTCTGTAACTTTGTACCGTACATATTTTTCGTAACGCTTATTTTACTCCTGAACGAAGTGATAAGACCATTTGACCAGTGGTAGTGCATGAGAGAACAATGACATTCATAATCAACGATACATTATTAAAGTAACAAACAATAAAAGAATAATTATTCTACCCACGAATTAATTCAAACGTTTCATTCATACCACTAACAGAACAATTTTAAGGACTTGTCCGATCGCCACTACCCCCCCCCCCCCCCTAATCGGGTAATCATCTTGTTATCTGATCGCTATCGGGTATCGGATAGTCGAGAGGGCCTAAACGGGTCCAAATTGCTCCAATTATCCGTCGATCTGTTCCCCGAGGCCTCCGGTCAATCCTGCAGTCCTACCTAGGCCTCAGGCTCATCCGGGGATGTTGATAAGTTAAGGTGCCGTTAATTGACGGCCTAAAGCAGCCAAAGGTGCAGAGTGGTTTGTTAATTAAGTGAACGCTATTTTTCTTCTCTGCGTTTCACTCTTTAATTAGACCTCCAAATTAAGGTTTATTTTATTTATTTAAGTCATGTACAATAATGTAAATATGCGTTGACTACGTTTTGTCTTAAGAATCTTCACCCCTGGGCCAGTAGCCCATTGTTGCGCAGTCAGAAATGTTAACCATACGGCTTTTAATGCAAAACATAGTATTTTATTCCCCTGTTTCGGACGCCGTTTTTCAACCGAATTTCTTTAAACTTGGTAAGTGTTTAGTTGAAAAGTTTGAAAATTAACAAATATTTCTAAGGAAAAATGAGTTACTTTGCGACGTCCCAAAGAGTAATATTTGTTAACAGAGCCACCAGTTTAAATTGATCCCATTGTTGCAAAGTGCTCGTTTATCAAAAGCAATAAATAAATTTTACTTGTGATTGTTTAAACTGGTTAAGATATTAATACAGTTTATTTTTTATTCAATAAATTTAATGCTAAATCGCTGGCAAAATTTCTTTATTAATAAACACACTGATAATATAAATTAATTCTCTTATAGTGAAACCTTCCATCGTCCACTCTGTAAGTCTTCATAGTTTTCACTAATATTCATTCATGTATGTTCCTAAAAAAAAAAGAAAATATAATAATTTGTGAGACCAAAGGTTTTGGTGTGTGTGAGTGACAGTAATATTGATATTATTTTCGGCGAATTTTAAGACCGGAAGTTTCTGTAAAGAGAAAAGTAATAAAAAATCTTGCAAACGATTTAATATATTTTTCAAATAAAGCTATTCTACGGAGATAGTTGTGAAACTACACCCAATTTATAAAAACTGTTGTAACATGAAAAGTGCCTCACAGACCAGAATTTTATTTGCAGTTATTACGAAATCGATTAAGGTAGAAGTGTTGATGTAAATATAAATAACATTTATATAGAATTGCATTGTTATTTTAACTCCAATTTGCATAAGTCAGTTGTTGAATTTTAGAATGGATGAAGGTTCAAGACCTCAATTCATTTTGCTAATTTTCAAAGAAGGCCTTGTTCTTAAATTTATTCTTATAATAGATAATAACAGGGATTTGATATAAGGCCGTAATAACAAACAATAGATACCTGTAGACTAAATAAAATATAAATAAATACGGTAATACACCAGGTGCTCTCACTTTGATTATATCGTTTACTTCAAAATTTTGTTTCATGAAATTTAACTCGTCAATACTTTTGACTTATTCAATAATAAATATTTTTTTATATTAAAAATGTTTTTAGTCTTTTTGTCCGGTTGGCCGGTATAGTTGTTTTAATTTCATAAAAAAAATAATAGGCTAAAATTAATAGGCCCATCAAAATTATTGAAAACTTTGTTATCATATAATCCAAAGTATTAGTAATTTAATAAAAGTTTTTATTAAAAAAAACGAAGCGTTGTTAATATTGTTTATTTTTTCATGTTATCACAATAGAAACTGTAAGATCACAATAATGTCAAGCTTTTGGTATAGTTTTTTAACGAAGAAAATTTAAATGTCAATGTTAACATGTATTATAAATTATAATATTCCATAAGAAACACTTTTGATGTAAAGATAACATTATTCTAAATCATCAGAATCTTGAAAAAACAACCGATTGGATACGTCCGCAACGTTAAATAAAAGACAATTATGTGAAGGTCATAAAGTGGTGCGTATACACTCCGAACAAAGTTCAAGTTACGCAATAAAAGTTTCACCAAACACGTAACAAATAAATTTGCTGCTAACAATGTATTTCTTAAATATATGATAATTATAAAAACAAAACCTTTTCTACAAATTATTTTTTATAGTCTAGATCACAAATACACAAATAGGACTTTATAAGACATAGTATACGAATATGCGGTGTTTACTATGTTGAACGTAATTGAACAACCATATTATAACCAACAGAAGGGGAGATCTTGGCCTCAAGATTTTCCAGCTATTTGGAGATTTTCTTCCCCCCCCCCCCCCTTGCATCGGCCAGTCGGGAGTCCAGCATCGGACGTCTGGGGGGGGGGGGGGCGAGGAGAAACGTAGGAGGGGGGGGGGGGTTGTCCAGTTTTCCCCATGAATATAAAAATGAAAAATAAATCTTATTGGATATTTGTCTTTTCGATACTGGGCAAACCTCATTAATTAGTCAAACCGCCCCTTACAATTAACTGGCGAACACGATAAGCCGCCTGTTCGTGGTACTGTAACATGTAAGGAATGTAATCTACTTTATAATATGTGCAAGAAATTTGCGACACAAAACACCAGGCGTTGAGATCGCAAAATTATACTTTATTTAAATGCATATAGAGACACCTGCCATGCAAATTATTTAAACTGTTCCAATTTACTACAGGATGGTGATGAATTGTGGCAAATTTCCAGAATATTTCAAAAGCTAATGTAAATTAAGTGTTTAAAACATATTATCTTCGACGTGCGTGCATAGTAATTTTATTCGCATTATTTATGCAACTGTAGCCTACCAAGTTTAACGTGTTCGGAGGAAACAAAAAGGCTAAACTGGACTTAGTACGCGCTAGTAACATAATATTTTTCAACTCGGGCCTATTTTTATTCAAAATAATTGGTTTAATCGAGCAAATATTACCTTCTGATTGGTGAAATTATAATTGAAAATTACGAACTTAGAATTTGTAGGATTAATATTGTAGTGTTATAATAGCTTTGAAATTAGCAAAAGAACTACTCATGAATATTTTCTTTATTGACAATTACTAAACTAATAATTCACGTTTCAAGCCAAATATACGTCTGTTAAGCGATTTGAAGCATAAAAAAAATATAAACAAGAATCACTAATCAATCTTTTGTTCCACTATGTACATAAAATTGACAATCGTCTGTTCGTTGTAGCTCATTTAACGATAAAGACGATTTAACGTTAATGTTCTAAAGAACCTTATATTTATTCATAACATGATGAATGTTGTTTCAGTGAAGGTTACGGACAATTTTGTAGTCAATTATCCAAAACGATGATAAGTTGTGTCCACTATCTTCACGTTTGTGCCAGTAGCCCATTGTTGCGCAGTCGGCAATGTTAACCATTTTGCTTTTAATGCAAAACATGGTATTTTATTCCCCTACTTCGGACGCCTTTTTTAAACAGATTTTCTTTAAACTTTTTAAGTATTTAGTTGAATAGTTATATTAGGCCCTCATTCCTCTCAATTTTGAAATTTAACAAAATATTACTAAGGAAAATCGAGTTACTTTGCGACGTCACAGAGAATAATATTTGTTATATTTTCAAAATTTCGAGGTATGAAGGGCTTAATATAATTATTCAACTAACCATTTGGTAATTATATAGAAGAACGTACTCAATCTTAAACTTTTTTCGTATTGAGATATCATCTAGATTATAAATAGAGAAGCAAGAAAAGAGCAAATAGAGTGTCGGAAAGGCGATAACAAGCGGTTATTACCGGTTTATCGCAAACTAAGATAAGTAATCAGATAGCGCGGGCCATGTCTAACCTGTCTGGCCCGGTGCACTGTGCGTGTGCAGTCGGTGACCAGTGACGAGTGATGTCCGATCAAAGTAACCTTCCGCTCCGAGTTTGCGACGAATGCGAATTCACTATCATAAGTGGTATTGAATTTTCTTCATCAAGTAGTGAAGTGCGATTTTTTTTACAATCATGGTGGGTTACCAAAAACAAAGGGGTCTTTTTTGGAATGTCCCCGACTTTTTAAACAATTTTCTATTGGGTACCCACATAATGGAAATGGTTAAGACACCTAACCTAACCTAACCTAACCTATGTGCTATGGCCCGCGCCGGCGGCGGAAGGTTAACAGCGCGCTGCGGTGATAGGCGTTGTTAAGTTACTAATATTTTGGTTATACGTCCTTATATATCGTCGAAATACATTTTCCGACGTTTCATTTCCTGTTTTCTATCACGTTCAAGTAGTATTCTCGATGATATCTCAATATTAAAAAGTTTAAGATTGAGTACGTTCTTCTATATAATTACCAAACATTTACCAAGTTTAAAGAAAATCGGTTGAAAAACGGCGTCCGAAACAGGGGAATCAAATACCATGTTTTGCTTTAAAAGCCGTATGGTTAACATTGCCGACTGCGCAACAATGGGCTACTGGCACAGGGGTGAAGATGACTCTTAATGCTAGAGCCGATTGCAAGGCTATCAGGGTGAATGCCCATTGTTGCTGGGTATCCAGTGACGACACTGGACGCTGGACAATATTGCATCCTCCGGCATTGCGGATGTTGTCCGTGATAGCTGAGCCGGTGATTGGACGAAATATTTTTAGATGAGAAAAAGTCTAAATTTTGTTTTCGTTAAAATTATGCTTAAGAGTTATTTTTACATACTACATGATATGGAAATATTTGTTTAAGACATCAATAGTTTGGTATGGTTGCTAAATATACTTTGTAAAAATTAAAACTTCAAAATTTTAACTCGTTTCGATCTTTGTGAAAATTTAAATTTAAAATGCCATTACAAATGAAAGCATACTATAAACTAGACACCAAATAACATTTGTCATTGCTCTACGCACGAAAGTACACTTCCTAAACGTAAAATGAGCTAAGAAAATCGGTTATTCCCGCTACTGCACGGCAAAATTACATAACGTTTACTTTCCGTGCGTATGTGGTGCACGGAAAGTAACCGTTATGGGATTTTGAGGTGCAGTCCGATCAGCTATTGCATTAGGCAGATCAGCTGTTGCACAACGTTTAGTTTCGGTGCGTGTTTACCAGGACATAAGCGCAGAAACTCAGCGTTATGAGTTCGGTTTTTTCTTGATACTACGTTGAACAAACAAAAATATTCATGTTGTTTACAAGTTTTCGATATCGTAATGAAAAATAATGTTCAATACTCGTCTCAAAAGTGCCATTGCGGGGTTCGATAGCCTTTCCCACGCTCGGCTTCGCCTCGCGCGTAAATGCAATCTCTCCCCGCAATGAGCACTTTCGAGACTAGTAACGAAAACTACTATTATATGCAATATAATTTTTGTGTTACTTTGATACGATTGATAGAAGTGGGATAACAAAAGACACCAAATTTGTTTCTCACACTAATCACAACTGAGTAAAATTGTTTTAATAAAAATAGAAAAAAAGATTTTTTGCCATTGTTGCGTTAAAACCGCTAGTTATAAGCAGCAATGGTCAGATATTTTTTATCCTTGTGAGAATTACTGTACTTACAGCTCATTAAAATATAGCATGTGGTTTTCTATGTTTCAGCATTGACTATGTACACGTAGTGTACAAAGTCAATGGTTTTAGGGATTTTCAAAAGTTATAGAATTTTTGACACCTACAACTGGTATCAAAAGTGATACCAGTTGTAGCGCAGCGTTTATAGGCCTAGGTAGGCCTACTGTATCGTTAAAGATCTGTGTCTGTCTGTGTTCCTCAGTTTTGCTTTTACTGATATCACCACCAGAGATCTCTGAAACAAGCAACATTTTACATTTCAAAAATCATTTGTATTCTACATTACAGTTGTCCATATATTTTCTTATCTAAGGAAAATTAACACAACATATTATTTACAGTGGTTTGTAATTAACAGTTGTGATATATCAGGGGCAGAGATCTTTGACGGCACCAATCATAATAGGCCTATGAAGAAAGAAGAAAAAGGCTCAAGAAGCAACGATAAGTAGATAATTAAGTGCAAACAGAAGACTGAACATAGGGATTTATTAAATATTAGATAATACTGTAAAAAATAACTGCAACTTTATAAAATGATGTAAACATACCACCGCTTTTGTAAAATTATATAAACAACAAAACAATGTAAAAAAATAATAATATTGATATATTAAACACCCAAATGGACTCAACCTGTATGGAGTTACCTGTTTTGAAATTAGGTAATTTAGAGAAACTGCACAGGCTATTGTAATCAATAAGACTATACGCTGCCCATTTTAACTACAACTATAGTTGACGTCCAAGCAACTTTATAGTAAAATATGTTGAAACCTCTTTTAACTAGCCTGTAAAATGTTCAACATAAATGTTATATGAATTACAAATAAATTAATTAACTTGTTAACTTGTTTTTGATTTAGTGCAATTTCAAGACAGTGTGCACAGCCCGTTCGTGTTCCCACAGGGACTCGTTCCGTTCGGGTCCCATGCAAATGGAACAGTTCCGTAATGCGATCCCAAAAACAACCCCGCTAAACAATGCTCTAATTGATGGGAATGTAAATTAAAGAATCCGAGGCAAGGGTTGAGCAATGGGAGCCGGCAAAAACAAGAGGAAACGCGTATGCAAAAACGCCGAAGAAGGGTTGTATGCAGATGCGTGTCTTGGCAGCCCAGTTTCATGCACCCCGTGGCTTCACTCGTTCGCGGCGCTCGCTGCTGATGAAATGTGTTGATCTTATCTTTTAATTGGGTTCCTTCCGTTTATTTTATTCATCTTGAACATCTTACGTTTCCAGTTTGTCTTGAAAGTTTCTTTGTCATCATGTGTTGGTATGTTTATTTTTCTAATAGATGGTTTATTTATTTTTTAAATATTTAGTAAACATGTAATAAGTTATTCTGATGTTGAACAATTTTTTGTATACATAAAAACAAAAACATGTATACATTTATATTTTTAATTTTTCCGTTGTTGTTTATCATTCATTGTTATTGTGAAGTCATTATTTTTTATCATTGTGTAGCGAGAAAGTAATAAATTTAATTAGTGAAGCGATTTCCTTGTAAACGATTGGTACTTCTGCTTATAACAAACATAACACATTGACCACTGTATTTTCAAAACTATTATGTTATATACATTGTTTGTCTTGTCTATTATTCAAAGATCTGAGACAGAGCTTCCGTTATGATTTTGTTTCCAGTCGCAACCAATAATTTTTTATTTAAAAAATTTTAGATTTGGAGAAAAATAATGCATAGTTAATTGATGGGTCAGAGCCTTAGGGTGGGTTTACACGTGAGAGTTTTTCACTCTCGGAGAGTTGTTAGTTACTCTCATAAAAATCTCAGACAGCTGTTGATAGTACTCGCAGAAAACTGTCTGGGATTAACAATCTTGGAAAATTCGCTTGTTGTGTAAACACCTCTGCGAGTACCTGCTGAGAGTTCGAAACTCTCTGAGAGTGAAAAAACTCTCACGTGTAAACCTACCTTTAAAGCCCTTTTAAGAGTTCTTTTAAAATCAGCTTCACGAAATAGTTTTTAACATTTTGCATTCTGCAGTATTTGGTGAATTATTCTGTTAAAATCTCTATAGGTTGTTTAAAAGTTTAATTGAATCAAATTTTATATGAATAAGTTTTTCTTTATTTTAATTTTACTTCGGTGGTTTCAGCGTATCACCATTTATATGAAAAATGTAAACAAAATTTAGGAAATAGAATTGATTTGTTGATATTGTGATTTAAGTTAAAAATCATTACAAAATTGGATTCAATTTTTAATACAAATTTTAAATTTTCCTGTTTGAATATTTTTATCTAAACAATTTAAATGCATACCATATAAACATAACGATTTAATCTTCAAAATACTGAGTTGTTTTCTAATAAAACGTTAGGGTATTCTTGGGAGCAATTTCACTGGAATAGACTTCAATAATACCTACTTTAGCTTTGACTATGAATAAAATTTTAAGAAAAACAAATCCACATAATCATGTAAAAATTATCATTTCTTATTTGTTACTAATGTAAACATATGTGCTGTCGATAACACCACTTGAGCCTAGTTAATTATTGGATTCATTAACAGTTTATGTTTACCTATAATTGTTATCAACATTTACATGTTAAAAAAATAAAGCCATTGATTAAAGTAAATAGTGTAGTAAAATTAAGCCAAAATATGGCTGGAAAATGAAATAATTTTTGGACAGCTAATTTTTGCTGAAATGTGTTCTATGCCATCCCCGGACCTCCCTCAGAAAAGTCCCCTGAAATTCCCAGTGGGCAACATGCCTAAAAATGATGGGATGGCCCACGTGGAGTCAGAAATAAATCTTTCTTCGACAAATGGGTTTATGTACATCAAATTAAAGCTCTTAAGTAGTAGAATTTAATGCCACAAACTCCATCTCAAAAGGTTGCCTGAGTTGAAAACGGCAGCCTGTCAAACTTTGAATAAAAATCAAATTTTAACCTAAACGCTTAAAAATGTAATAATTTTCGAAATGCTTGACCTTTCGAGGTGCTGTTTGCGGCAAACGTTTGCTTTTACAATTACCTTTGAAAATTTGGATAACTAGTCATATGCTTATCATACTACCCTTGAACCACCCTCCACATGGACGTCCCAAAGAGGAAGTTTTAAAAAAAATTCTTAGACCATAGCAATCCTATACATAATTTTAAAGGTCTTAGTAAGGAGAGTACATAGCCAAAAACCAGACCCCAAAAGGTCAAATATGTCGGAAGTTATTGTATTTCAAATTTTTTATAATATTATTTTATTCTAAACTTTGAACGCCTGCCATTTCACTCCCGACAGTTATATTGAGGTCGGGTTTACGGCATTGTATTCTACATTTGAAGACCTTTAATTTGATGTATATAAACCTTCTGGAATGTATTTAAATTTAGTATGCTTAATATCAAATTTTAATGTAACTCCTTATGGGCCAACCCCTCATTTTTAAGCGTGATGCCCATATGGGATTTCTAGGGACTTTTCGGAGGAAGGTCAGGGGACGCCATGGAACCCATTTCAAAAGAAATTGGCTTTCCAAAAATTATTTCATTTTTCCCGACTAATTTTACTACACTAAAACTGTTCTTCACGTGAGCCGTAAATTTTCCTACACGTAATCCGTAAATGTTCCTACACATGAGCCGTAAATGTTCCTACACATGAGCCGTAAATGTTCCTACACGTGAGCCATAAATGTTCCTACACGTGAGCCGTAAATGTTCCTACACATGAGCCGTAAATGTTCCTACACGTGAGCCATAAATGTTCCTACATGTGAGCCATAAATTTTTCTACACGTAATCCGTAAATGTTCCTACACATGAGCCGTAAATGTTCCTACAAATGAGCCGTAAATGTTCCTACACATGAGCCGTAAATGTTCCTACACGTGAGCCATAAATGTTCCTACACGTGAGCCGTAAATGTTAATACACGTGAGCCGTAAATGTTCCTACACGTGTGCCGTAAATGTTCCTACACATGAGCCGTAAATGTTCCTACACATGAGCCGTAAAAGTTCTTACACGTGAGCCATAAATGTTCCTACACGTGAACCGTAAATGTTAATACACGTGAGCCGTAAATGTTCCTACACGTGAGCTGTGAATGTTCCTACACGTGAGCCGTAAATGTTCCTACACGTGAGCTGTAAATGTTCCTACACGTGAGCCGTAAATGTTCCTACACGTGAGCTGTAAATGTTCCTAAATGTTTGACGTAGGCATCTATTAATAGTTCATAAATTCACCCGTCTAGATTGTGAACACTATTGTCTATTTGTTCAAGGTTTAGTTATCTTTTTCTTCAGCAATGACTTTATAGATTCAGCCTAGCCTACATTTGATACTTAAACTACTTTATATTGTCAGTATCTTCCTCGTTTCCAAAACTTCAGGCCTTTTGTTTAATCCCAAGTTTCACCATTAAATTAAATTAAGCGTCATAAAATTTCTGCTTAAAGACCGAATTTTGCAGAACGCACTTTTACCCCACAAATGTCGCCGTTTGATCTTCAACCCTTTTGATCATCATCGCCGCGGCCGCGGTCGCCGCTTGAACGCTTCTAATTGCCTCACCGAGTAATGGCTTTATATTCGAATTCGACAACACATCGGTTCCAGAAAGAGAGAAGAAACGGGGGAGGACCGAGGGAGAGCGAAGCGAACTAGAATGGCGCTGAATCAATATCCCGCCCGGTGTAACGGAGGGAGGAACCCTGGGGGGGGGGGGGCACGCACTCAAATATCTTAGAAAACTGCACCGACTTCGCTCCAATCCACGTAAAATGGAATCCGCATGCAGGCCTGCTATTGATCGACCCAGCACATAACCCGGAGGCGGCCTCGCGTCCTCGGGGCTTCATCGGGAATCCGACCAGACAAAGAGAGTTTTTTTTATATTTTTTTAGCGAATTTCCCTATAGGAATACGCTATTACGTAGTAGCCATGGTAAGACTAAGCCCGGGACCATGTTACTTTTTCATTTTGAGGTCCCCAGAAGCCAAAAACACCGTTCGTTCAACTGATATTTGCTTACAACACCCATATAGCAGCAAACCTACGTACTCACCCCTATGGGGTTTATGGGAAAATTAAAAGAACACCATAACTTGATAATATTTGGTATGTACATTCACTAGGTAGGGTTCAACTGATATTTGCTTACAACACCCATATGGCGCAAACCTACATACTCACCCCCACGGGGTTTATGGGGAATATTAAAAAGTGCCGAATATTGATACAGTTTGATATTTACCTTTACTTAACTATTACATTTCCTAACAAAACAAACATTTTCTAACAACATCCCATGGCAGCAAACCTACATACCCATTCCTATTGTGTTTATTTGGGAAACACGATATCTCAAGACCGATTGGAAATTCGCTGAGTACGCAGGTCTGCTGCGGCGGGGGTATTTTTGAGTAATTAGTTTTATTCTCATAAAATGTTATCCTATTCTATACGAGTAACTATACTTTGTATATATGCACCAGGATCCCGAAAATGGCTCAAATTACTTTACTCTTTAAAAAAACTTGCGATGTCTAGTACTGGTATGAAATTTTACAGTACAAAAATTTTTGCTAAGATAAATTTTTAGCAACTGAAGAACTTAAGAATGGTTAGTAATATAAATCACATGTAATTTGAAAGTTATGTAGTGTACTTAGTAATTAAATTAGGCTAACTATATTTTAAACCAAATTAGGAAAAAAACAATGCATGAAAAGAGTTTAACTTCAATGATTTTTCTTGTAGAATGCAAGAATTAAAGCTTATTATCCTATTATTTCTTATTTTAATCTAAACCTATAATCAATACGTTTGTTTTAACGTTATGCCATTTATTTTGGAAATCTAGGATTTTCATTTCATCAGCAATATTTGAAACTGTAAATTACATTCCTACGAAGACGAGTAGACCTAATATTATCCAATATACAAATATTGCACATATTGCAATAAATGTAAACAAATCAACAATATCAACAATAATGTAAATCAAATAAATTCAACAAAACTCCATTTTGGTATCTAATATTATTTAATTAACTTATTTAGTTAGTTGCAAATCCACATTTTATTTGCAACAAAAACAACATAAATAAGTCGAAAATCCTTTAATTCGGTTTTTACCTGCTTATATTTTATCATAATTCCGTGTCTTGAAAATCAATATTCTTGAATGATAGACATTCTTATACCTAGAAATACCAGATCCCAGGAACTGTTTGGAAAGCCACTCCACTACACTGCATACCACAGTATCATCCCTCGTTTGATGGGATTTGGTAATGCCGTTTCCCCGCTGGTTGATTTTCCTGGTACGTCAACGCTGCCTTCAGAAGAAAAATTTTGTATCTGAACTGTTGTAATGTTTATTGTTAGCTTGTAATGTTTTCTTGTTGTTTGTAGTAGTTGTAGTGTCAGTTAAATCGCTCGCCCTTTTTTCTATTATTTAGTGAAACATCTTTGCATTTCCATTTCTTGTAGTAATTCAATATTTATGTCTTCGCACGTTTCTATCTTAGACTGGCGTGTAATTAATTTATTGTTTCATACAACATTCTAAATAGCTTGCACGTAATTTATTGCATTTTTCATATTTACTTTCGCATTGCTTAACTGTAGAACATTATACTTACTTTATGTTTTTGCATGTCTTCCATGAATATTCTCTTGATTCTTTGATTTTATATTGTTGAGCATCTTGGATATCACTTTAGTTTTGTTATTTCTATTTATAATTCACGTTATGTTGTTATTTTAATGTACACATTGATGTAAATGGCGCTGACCATTGACGAATACATAAATCAACCTTTTTCAACTTGACAGTTGTTACTGTAGTGGGTGATCGAGGGTATCGGCCGGGGTATCGGAAGGTCTAGTTCCTCTGATGGTAACTCCAGATAAGTAGATTACTGTTAGTTAAGTTTTAACCGGCCCTCTGCTCATCGGCTCTCAAACTCCTGGTCGTGTTGTAGTTCCAATAATTTAACCGATGACCACAACTTCACTCCAATTTTACATTTTCGTGTTTTGGTTTTAGTTGAAATTTTGGTAATTTATGCAATTTAAGCTATGCCTTTAGTCGTTTGGATATACCAACAAATACATCAAATGATAGGCTATTTGCTATCATCAATTTTCGGTCACTCTCGCTTTAAAATATGTAAGAAATTTATGTGTGCTGTTTTTAAGAGCAAATAAATGTTGAAATGTCATATCAAGAATATGAAATAATAACCAATATGAAATTACATTAACAGCGGAGCTTTCACACTACAGACAAAGAACCCAATAGACCATAGTATTGGTGTGATGAACTTCTAAAAAACGAATAATTTTAATTGTTAGCAAGTTTTAACAAAAGAATTGGACACTATCTCAGCAGCAAAACGAAAATCTAAACTATGAAATTTTATCTGTGTTTTAAACGAATGTTTGCTTACGTGCTAAATTATTCTGTCAAAATCTCCATAAACCTTTTTTGTTCTTCATTTACTGTTATTTGGCTAACTGTTAGACATTTATTATGAATAAAGATCAACTTTGTTTATCTAATGCCAACCTCCAGCATACTCTGAGCAAAATATTACGTTTTGACTCCGCTACGTTCATCCCAAAATGTTCTGCCTCTTTTGGTATTACTGTAATACTCTTATGAATAAAAAACCTGGTTGTTTCTCCAGCACTAAAAGTGTACCGATTTATTGCAAATTGAAATAAGCTCATTATAACTGTTAATTCCGTAATATGTGTTTATAATAATATGATAGTGTTATATTTGTAATCTTCATTTAATTTCAAAGAGAATGATACCAAACACGACGTAATTATGATAATATTTAAATAGAAACGGCTTAAATTTGTTTTTGAGTCAAAACCGAATATCATACAGTATTAATCACAGGTTAAGTACTGTATTGTAGTTGAAGACTGAATAAAATATTTAGACCTAGTAGAGTAAATAATAATTAAGTGAAGTGTATTTCGGAAGTATGCGTTAATTTAATTAGGTTTACAGTAATTCCAACGTAAATAAAATCCCATTATTGCTTTCCAGTAAATTTTTACAATTTGTAATCACGAGCAACAAGAACGCATAATCTGCTGTAATAACCTCGAACTATTCTCTTTGTACATTTGTACATAGCTAAGGACATTTAGCACAGTTATTCTTCTTTCATGTGACACCTTAGCTTATAGCTCTAGGCTGCATTTAGCAGAATATAACAGAATTCTAAAAAACCCCTTACATGTGCATCTAGAAAAACAGATGATTTTAGTCAGTCATAGCTAAGATTAAAATAGTAGCCTATATTTCGTCACTAGTCCGGAAAGTGGTCGTTATCGGTGCAAGATCGAGTTTCAAGTACGAGGCGAAGCCGAGTACTTGAATTCGATCGAGCACCGATATACCACTTTCGGACGAGTTACGAACAGTACTTTTCATCATACCACCTTTAATAAATATACAGTTTGGATAAAAATTAATAAATTTTAATCTATATACCCCCTCTTACGTTGTTATTTGTTTATCTTGTATTTGAACTATTTACAACTAAACAATCAGCTGTTTGACATTTATATATTGGAGGCAACGAGGTTTAAGTTACTGTAAGCAGAATAGCAGCGCTAGTGTTGTCAAACATTGGAAGTTTTTTTCCGGCCTAGTCCCGAAAACCACTGTTTCGAGGATTAGTCTCGAAAACTTTGTTTACCAACACGTTTATCCAACCCACCGGGAATCAACTAGTTTCGATCACAGCTAACCGTTCCGAAAACAACGTTTATCGCAATGGTATGATGAAAATTTTATTTTTAAATTCTAAAAAGATAGCCGACAAGTTAAAAGTTAAGAGCCAATCTCTATCTAAGTTGGTCAGTTTTAAAACACGATCCCCGTATACCTCTGCAGCTATAAAACTTGCCACTAGAGAAAAACAGAAGATTTTAGACAGTTATAACTGAATTTAGAAATTTTATTTAGAAATTCTAAAAACACAGAAGACAAGATCCGTCTTTGTCCTTTTAGAAAAAATAAAGATCCAATCTCTATCTTAATTAGTTATTTTTAAAACACGACTCCCGTAAACCTCTGCATCCATAAAACTCACCTAGCGCTACGGCCGCGGACGCGAGGCGGCATTCGGGCTCGGGTAGACCGGAGCCTTAAAACATATCCTTTCAGTTACAAAAACAATGTAGTGTTTATACTCATTTTTCTCAGAATTTTGTGCTAAAGACAAAAATGAAAATTTGTTTGATTGGAAGTCATACATAAAAAAGTTAGCAGTTATGTATTGGCTGCAGTACTGCCATACCTGCACGTGGGCATTGGGGTGTCGGACCCGGGCGCTTGTGAGTGAGCGTCCGAGAGTCACCCTTCTTCTAATACGTCAGGTGCCATGGCTGGGTGGACGCACTTTAGTAACATCTGTTCAACGTGTCATTGTTGGCAACTCATTTGTAGTAAGATGCACGAAAATAGTCTGATGGAAATTTAAACAGCTGTGTCCCCCCTCATCCCCTCACGCCCTGCAATGTTGCCATTTGTGATTGTGTTTACCATGTGTAATACAGTATAAAAATTTTGTGTTTCAGAATAAATTTGGCAACAATGTATTGACTCTCATCGGACTATTTTCATGAATCCTACTATAGTTTCTTCCATCGCTTTACACTTGGTCCCTTTTTGTTACGAAGCAACCACATTTAAATCATGCAAAATTCCCGATTCCCTATTTTAGGTGTGAGAGATTATTTTCATTTCAGTATTGAAAACAACTCAATCTGTTGCTAAATTCTTCCTCGGGTACATATTACGCTAGGTGTGACACAGAGCGAATGTAGTAACGGTAGATTGGTTGGGCAGTTATTCACTAGAGTGCAGCACTGCACGCACCCACCCGTGACGTCATACGTTACAGAGATGGGGGGGGGTATGACTGATTGTTGCGGATACGGAGAAATATACCTAGCAAGTCTTCAACACCATAAGAAACATCCAATTTTAATTTTTAAATTTTAAAGACTAAAGTAAAATGAATATTAACTTAAAAATGACACATACAATAACTAAACAATGTAATTTTGAATAGATTTTACAAAGAATGCTTACAATAATCAATAAAAAACTATTACCTAACAAAGAGTTATTTCCAGTATAAAACGTAAAATATTGATTTAGCCAACACTGTCAAGGTGAACAGGTGTTACTAATGAGTTAATTTTAATTTTTCAATAAATAGGTACACTTTTAATGC
Organism: Neoaliturus tenellus; assembly: GCA_030545055.2. Lineage (NCBI taxonomy): Eukaryota > Metazoa > Arthropoda > Insecta > Hemiptera > Cicadellidae > Neoaliturus > Neoaliturus tenellus. Next base: position 21,344,437 of record CM061532.1, on the reverse strand, counting down.
TGGTGAAACTACCAGGTTTTTTATTAATACCAAAAGAGACAGAACATTTTGGAATGAACGTAGTCAAAACTTAGTCTAATATTTTGCGCAGAGTATGCTGGAGATTGACATTAGATAAACAAAGTTGATCTTTATTCATAATAAATGTCTAACAATAAGCCAAATAACAGTAAATTAAGAACAAAAAAGTTTGATTTCTAGAGATTATTTTTGCACGGAAACAAACATTCGTTTAAAACAAAGATAAAATTTCATAGTTTAGATTTTGGTTTTTCTGAGATAGAGTCTTATTCTCCTGTTCAAACTTGCAAACAATCCAAACTATTATTTGTTTTTGTAAGTACATAACACCAATACCATAGTCGATCGGGTTCGCTGTCTATAGTTTTGAAGCTCCGTTGTTATCCATCTTGATTATCATATAATGTTCTTGTAATATTCTTGTATCTGATGTATGTACCATCGATATACGCTTCTACATACAACGCTTCTGATGCAAAAAAAAATAAATCTTTAAAAAATTAACTGTAGTTGCAAAGAGAATAGGAATAGTACTAAAAAGTAATTCCAATGGACATTATAACAGCGTTGTCCTTGAACAATAATAACATATTTTAGCACCTTGACAAATTATCAGGAAGCTCCAAATCGAAGACGTTCCCCGCGAAAACGTCTGCAAGTTCCATAAAATTTAGAACCCCCTTTTATTTAAAACTTGTACAGTAAATGTTTGAAGTTCAATTTTATGTTCAAAATGTGTCAAAAAGGAAGGACAGGTAAACAACACTGATTGTTTTTTAAGATAATATCCTTTTGCACTCTTTCCATTTCAGGTACTTTAGTTCAATTTTAGTTTAGGTAGTTTAGTTTAACTTTAGTTTATAGGTTCATTTTATTTTGTTGACCTAATAATTTGTACACCAGGTAAAAATCATACCTCATCTTTAAATAATACTTGTGTACACTACTTTTTCTTAAAACACTATTTCTCAAACACGAAGCCTTAACTCTCCGTTTATGCCGTTTAGCACGCCAAAGCTGTTGTGCAGTGTATTATTAAATAAAGTTATTACGCCAAGACTGCGCTGTTTAGCGCTGTTTAGGTCGCTGTCGGTTGACCGGCGGTCGACAAACAGGTTCATAAATATTAATTGAAAATTTAGCGATAAGAGCGGCCCCCGATCACACTTGAGACAAGCAAATTGATTTTGGGAGCTGAGGAGAAAATGGGTTGGCGCCTCAACGGCCGGTGACTTGAGCGGAGCGAGGGAAGAGGAGAGTCAAGAGTCATCTTCACCTTTGGGCCAGTAGCCCATTGTTGCGCAGTCGGCAATGTTAACCATACGGCTTTTAATGCAAAACATGGTATTTTATTCCCCTGTTTCGGACGTCGCTTTTCAGCCGATTTTCTTTAAATTTGGTAAGTGTTTAGTTGAATAGTTATATTAGACCCCTCACACTTAGAAAATTTGAAAATTTTAACAAATATTACTCTCTGTGACGTTGCAAAGTAACTCGATTTCCCTTAGTAATATTTGTGAAATTTTCTAAACTTCCAGTTATGAGGGGCCTAATAAAACTATTCAAATAAACACTAAACTAAACTAAATACTCACCAAATTTAAAGAAAATCGGTTGAAAAATGACGTCTGAAATAGGGGAATAAAATACCATGTTTTGCATTAAAAGCCGTATGGTTATCATTGCCGACTGCGCAACAATGGGCAACTGGCCCAAAGGTGAAGATGACTCTTATGGGTTGAGAGGAAATACGGAGTATAAAATGTGAGATAGTTTTTCTTTGGTTATGTATCAAGATATAAAGTATTGTAAGCCATCGGTTGAATGATATTTTATGATATAACCGGGTCACCAAAGTAAGAATAGTAATTTGTTTCAAGGATTTTAAGCAGGTACTTTATTATTGATCACTCAAATTATTTCATATTGAAGAGTGTCATGGAACTATCAGCACAACGGAAAAAATCCCATTTGAAGTTAATATTTAAAATGTTGTGTTCAAAAGAAAGTATATATAAAAATTTACTGTTTACCTCCCCTACTCTCACACCAATATTAATAAACACCTATGCGTTGTGCATACATTTTCAATTTTTACATACTTATCAATGGCACCACTGCTGAGGCTTACGTTAGTTGTATTCTGAGAAGTCGTAAGATTTCATAGTGAACCTTTTGTGCAAAATGTAACTTAATGACTTTTATTTAATAAATAATAACAAACCACATAAATCATCATTATTTTTTGTATTATTTCCTTTATTCCCACGAGTCTCTTTAATCAGGATTCTCAGTATGGCCTATGGTTTAGAGATCTAGAGTTTTAATTTTCCAAGTGATATTGACAGTTGATTTTGGGAAGAAGTAGAAAATCCCTACCTGCCCTTTATTTTGATTACTGCTTTTGCTTACTATGAACAGATATAAGCTATATATATATATGTATATAAGATATAGGTCAGAGATAAGTTTTCTTCACTATCCCTGGTTAGTTTTTAAAACCAATATTGATATATTATTCCATAATGCAACGCTTTTTGCGATTCCTTTCTCTATCAACACAGGTAATAAACATTTTTTTTATCTTTGAAAGAGGTGTCTTGAAAATAGGTAATGAATTTTCACCCTAAACGCCATAACTCGATCCAGATATCCTTACAACCCTGTTTTCATGACAAAGTTACCGTGAACCACATTCTAACAGATCCCTCTTGAGATCCCAGTGGCAGTGAAGGAAGGAGTGGACAAGGTGCTAGGTGGCTGGTTCCAAGTGGAAGCCTCCGAACACTAAACCCAGCACTTTGTAGGCCGGCAGACACTAGACAGCTCATGTCCTGCTTTTGTCTTAGCTTAATGCTTTTCACTATCGTGGGAAAAAGGACTGGTCAATCCGGTGCTGCTCCCGTACGCACACTCGCCCGCACGCGCGCAGACGTCCGCGTCTCTGTCTATAGGCCTACACACACTCGGACAATGCGTGCGTCTTACGCATGTCGTCTGCGTCGTCTGCTCCCATTCATTGCAGCTGCTTTGTCCTGTCCACATGAAGCTCTTTGTGCTCTTCAAACATGATGTACATTGATAACTGATTGATTGATGACAGCCGGATCGAAAATCGGATGTAAATTGTGATGGAAGATGATCAACCATAAGTCAAATCTGGTTTTTTAGTACGATTGAAATTGTTTTTATTCGTTAAAAACATTAAATTACATATAGTAACCGGTACAGTATTTAAGGTTCAAAATACCTTAGTAGGAAAAATAGTTACACGGATTTTGTTTTAAGGTATAGCTATGTGGATATACGAATAACGTTTTGTGTTATCTAGATAAGAATCTTGAAAGAAGTGTTCTAGAGACGGTTGTTCAATCATGTACTCTAGATAAGAATTATTTTAATATTTATGATAATTAAGTAGAAAGTATTAATTTTACCTTATTTAAGGATAAAACTAGTGAAGTTAGTTTACTACTAGACCCTATACTCATAGTAAAATTAAACTTGTTTTTACGTTATCAATTAATTATTATAATATATATATATATATATATATATATATATATATATATATATATATATATATATCTTTTTTTCACAAAATTCACTTGTGGCGATAAAGAAATATACTAATTACCAACGTGACTTTAATAACTTTTATCCCACGTAAAATTGTAGTAAGTACAGTTTTACATACAATTTAAAATTATAAACTTAGAAACATAAGTTTAAATACTACACGAAAAAATATTTAGTCCATTACATCCATAAATGTACTAAACGCATTTAGTTTTATCACTAATTACCGTTTTGAACTCTGTTTTCAAGACTCTGGTTAATAACACACGAGAGATTCATTAACCAAAAGTCAATGAAGTATGTTGGCAACAGTGTCGAGAGTTTTCGCGCCGTCAGGTTGCTCAGCCTGCTACGAGTCACTCATGTAATTACAGCTGATGTTGGAGCAGGTGTCAGCTGATTTATTAACTACTTCGCGACTGTGACGTCACCTGAGCCCGCGCGTCTTCACGTACTTTGGTGAATTATTCAGTGCTTTTCCAAGAATGTCGAACCCCAGTGAGGGAAATTCATTACAAATGTACATATGCTCTTTCAGCAGATAAGTCGCTCGCTACCAAAACACGCTCTAAGGTGTTTAAATGTACATGGTGTCCCGTAACTTTCTATGGACAACGGTATATGGCGTTATTATACTTAAGTCAAGAGAAACACATAACCATAGGAACATTTGTTTCTGTGCCTATAGTTTCCTGTTTATCTATCTGTATGTATTTTTAAAAAAACCCTATCTTCTAAAAGGTTTGAGGTACAACGTTGCATTGTGCACAAATGTTTGTCTTAATACAGAAACATCTGTCTCTGTGCAAATCATTAAATTAACTTTTTTAAACGGCAACCATTTAAAATATGTGATGCCAAATCTTATTTGATTCAAATCGTGTTAAAATTTGATAAAGAATGACGCAGTGAAATTAATTATTTTAGTATTTCATGCCCACTTTGTTTCATTTAAACTACGTAAAAGGAGTAACAACATAATTAAATGGGGAAATGTAGTTTTTAAGGCCTATTTTGCCAGACGCGTCTCGTGCGTCTGACGCTCCGCGATGATCGCTAGAGCGATGATCGCTCAGCGTCGATCGCTGGGGGCTATTTTGCCAGACGCGTCTATTCGTTGCGATTATTAGGTCAGTGAGTGGTTGTCTTTGGTGGCGAAAGGAGTGGTGTCGGTGGTGTTGAAATGAGTACCGGTATTAAAAGACAAATAGTGAAGTATTTACTAGCGGAGGAGGTAGACGATGAACAAATTTTAGAAATGCTGTGTGAGCTTTGGGAAGAAGTGCGTGCTATGTTTTTAAATAGGTCTGAAGAGGGATATTTCAAAATAGAAAAACACCTACGTTAACCACCGACACCACTCCTAAGTACTGCTCATGGCCTATTTTGGCCTCATCTACCCTCATATTTCTTATGGAATATGTGTCTGGGGTGGCTGCGCAAATCACAGACTTGAGAGGGTCTTTCGATTGCAGAAAAAGGCAGTAAGAATCATTTCAAAATTAAAACCCAGGGAATCATGTAGAGACGCCTTTAGGGAGCTTGGAATACTAACGCTGCCCTGCCTCTACATTTTTGAAGTGGCTGTCTACTGTAAATACAAATGCTCACTCGTTCAAAACGGTGACATCCACTCTCACTTTACGAGGGGCAGGGCCAATCTTAGAGTTCAACAACACAGAACTGTGGCTTTTGAGCATTTGCCTTCTCAGTTTGGAATCAAAATTCTAAACAAGCTCCCCGAAGGCGTTAAACATGCGCAAAATCAAAATCAATTTAAAACTCGATTGAAGAGCCTTTTGGTGTCAAACGTTCTGTACTCGGTCGGGGAGTTCATTATTAGTCGCTGGGAAAACAAAAATTTTAGTTGTTACCGCGAATGGAATTTCGGTACTAATGAAAAGTGTGCTGTGCAAAAGTGAAAATTTGAAATTTTGAAAAAAAGTGAAAATGAAAATTTGGACTGATTGTTCTTGTCTCTCTTGGCAGCCTATGTTTTATTATGTCTGTTGACGTTTGCAATGCAATTGTACATTGTCCTTCTGCAAATAAAGATTATTATTATTATTATTATTATTACGTTCCGATGAGGCCAAGTTGCGCTGAAACGGCTTCGATTAATTTGTCATCTTCCGACAAACAAAAATTTAGGCATGGTTTGAGAAAGTTCTTGGTTCAAAAGGAATTCTATAGTGTCTTGGACTATATAAACAATGATTCCAGATAAACAATTGTAAATATTTTGATTGTATTATTATCATTAATTAGTTAATTGTTTGTTTGTTATTAGAATGTATTTTTAAGTTGTTTTTCTGTAATTGACTCATGCCATGTACAACCATTGTATCCACGGCAATAAAGAATTTCTGATTTCTGATTTCTGATTTCTTCTTCACTGCTAAAACACCACTTTTGCGACATATCACCAAACTTTAAAAACTGGGTCTAGAAACTACAACTACAACTTGAACTAGAAGTCAACAATTGAAAACACGTCTTTCTTCCACTAATAATCGCGAGCGACTGCGTCTCCGTCTGCTCTAGGAGCAGAGGGCCGCGTCAGACGCTAGCGGCTCAGTTACAGACGCTGGCGGCTGACGCGATAGACGCGTCTGGCAAAATAGACTAACCTGAAACAATGTAAAGCAGAGGGCAGCGATTGACGCGGAGCGATCATCGCGGAGCGTCAGACGCACGAGACGCGTCTGGCAAAATAGGCCTTTAGTTGTATTGACACATAGGCTACACATAAATAGTTAGGAAACTAGGCACTAGAGACCCATGGCATATGGTGAAATGTGTTTGTCTTAACCTAAGAAATAACTCATATAACTCCAAACAACCAGAAAACATGGGATTTATTATTATTTTTAAAAGAAAATGAACGTTTTATTAATTTTGCTTAACGTTAAACACATTGCGTACCGTGGTCAGTTTTATAAGGGTGAACAGGTTTGTAGAGCATTCAAAGACGGGTTTTGCCCCTTCCCCTAAGGTCAAGCCGCCCAAACCTATAGAGAGGGACACTCACAATGGGCATTGGTACCTACAGATCGTCATGCCCTAGGGCTACACCAAGGCAAGGGATGTTATGGGCAAACTTGTCTGCGCGAAGATTTTATACAGAATATTCCTTACTTTTGACTATTGAATTCTTCAAATTGGCGTTTTTCTAATATAATATATATTTTTTGTATTAGATAAGATATTAAAACTTTATGAGAAACCATTTAAAAATATATCACCTAATTAAAAAATAGTGTCTAAAATGTAACTATATGAAAAACATGAAACAAAAATATAACCCTGGATAGGATATTTATGAACTTACAAAATCAATAATACATTTTAATTTTATAAAGATATATTTTTATGTTTATTATCCTTATTTATTTAATAGGCCCCTATATCTTTTGAAGTTGTCACTTTTATATTTTACAAAGTGAACTCTCCTAATTTTCCATCATATGTCATACAATAACCCATGATTGTACCCTTTTTCAATTGTGAATACATTCTTGTAATGCTTATAACAAATAATTCTGATTTTGATTCTACTAGCTAAATACAATATTAAATAATGAATCCCAAAAAAAACACCTGTCTTAAATTAATAATTAATAAATAATAAAAATCAGTCAATGTTTGTTTTAGATTTTTTATTTTCCTGAGAGACTTATAATATAAAACATATTACCAATATATAAAAGAATAATGCTAAGAGAACACAAGACATTATCCGACGTCAAAAATTAATTATGTTCTGTGGAGGGATTAGAACCCACGACTCGAGGGAAGGGATTGGGCGGAGGCGGAGGCAACCTGCGTTTGATTCCGAGAGACGGAACCCTCAACAATGGCTGACTGATTAAAGATTGGCTGGAGATAGCAAAAATAGTCTGCACGGTAAACAATTCCATGAAAATAGAACATGTTTTTCATTAGTTTATATCGTAGGCCTAACAATATTTGTATTATTGTTTTACTGTATAATCGTGTTAATTTCACTTATTTAATGTAATTTGATAATCCCATCAGATTATTACTAAAAATGTATCTGTACATAAGTATATGATTCAGCTACTAAAAGCATATTTTATTTAAATGTAAAACAAACAATAGCCACAAATTAGTCACAAGTAGACTATATTTGCAAATCATTCAATTCAAAATAATAAAACATTATGAGTTTTTATATAATATTTTTTAGCCTCCTAAATCTTAGGTCTAGTAAACAAAATATAATAAAGTAAATTATAATTGAATCGCAACTTTACAATTGATACTCTTTTGGAAATTTCAGCGTATCTAATTTGCTTAAATGCTTCCGTTTCGGTGGCATCTTTGGCCACCTTCATCAGAGCCATTATTTATAAGTTAAGAATCGTGAACAAAGAATGGTAATTTATTAGTAAAATATCTGATGACTTTTGACCAACGATGCCACTGTAAGAATTTCAACATATTAAATAAGCTGAAAATTGCCAAAAGTGTTTGAATTGTAATACATGACTTAATCAAGTTTAAGAATTCTGTCTTTACTTAAATAGTTTTAATCTCTCTCAAGAAATGTTGAAGATAATAGGGTATGAATGTATATTTTCTCTTTGATTAATTTCACATTTACATTTAAATTACATTCATGTAATGTAATGGCAGCGTCCATAAAATTTAAGCTAATGATGAGTTTTACATTAATGAATATGGATCAAAATAAATTCTTCATGTTAATTTACATTCCGGGAACAAATTAAAGCAAAAGGATCAACGGGTAATTTATTTAGGCTAATTTATAGTTGAATAAAAAGTCTATTAAATACCAAATTTATGAGGTTTTATTCTGCTTGGATTTTACTGCTTTTTAATTATAACCCTAAATGTACCAAAGACGTAATATAAAAGCCACAAAATTGTTAATATTTGGCTTTATTGTTTTGCAGTTAAGGTAAGAATTTGTCTATTAAAATAAATCATTTTATACTTTAACTCATATTATTTTTTAATATTTTCTTTCATATTAATATGAACGTACGCTTATCAGTTGTATCAAAGAATTGAATGAGTTGTTTGAAAGTAAAAGATTGAAACATGGTAGATCATCAACGATTACTAAAGAAAATGTAAAATTACGGAATAAGGTTAATCTCACATTTTTTGTTTTAAATTACTAAATTAAAAGAAATTTTTTTTAAATACCATATGTCGAAACACTGTCTTAAATCCTGCAATTCACTTGAAATGTTTGTGAAGAGAGGTATTTCTAAAAAGGCTCGGTACTAGAACCAATTTTATTACAATTATACATGAACGATGTTCATGATTTCTGCAAAAGAGTCTTCATCACCCCTGCGGAAAACGTCAAAAACATGCGTTCGTAGTCCCCTGTTTCGGACGACATTTATGAACCGATTTTATTGGAATTGGTCTCAAACTGGTCAGAAAGAGTGCCTGCGTGGTTCTTGTACCTCATAATAATAAAAAACGTACTCGGTAGTACTTAAAAATACAGTTAAAAAAGGAGAAAATTACTAGATATTTAACATTTTTTTAAATACTTTTAAGAAACATTATCGAACTATCGAGGTACAAGAACCACGCAGGCACTCTTTCTGAACAGTTTAAGACCACTTCCAGTCAAATCGGTTAATAAATGTCGTCCGAAACAGGGGACTACGAACGCATGTTTCGAGCAAAAACGGGGTCTGCGAATTCGTCCGTTCGAGGCGCTACTAGCCTTTTCGCAAACGTCGTCTTTTTCACTAACACAAGCACACACACAAACGTTATCGCATTATAAATCACTCAGTGATGTTGGGGGACACATTCCTTGTATTTATTTGAATACTTCTTTATCCATCTAAATTACTCGTACAATTCAATTTTAGAACATGTGTGTTTATACAGCACTATGGTTCATTGGCGATTGTTTTTTATGTACTCAAGACGAGCAGTACATTATTTGCACTATACTTGTTTTTACAGTACATAATACAGAAAACTAGTAATGTATAAGTTTATTTTCAACTTCTCACAGATGAGATTCAAATTTTAATCTTACAAACAAATAGCCTAAACCGTTCATCAATTTTTCTAATGGCAGTGTCAACAAATAATGTAACACCGGAAGTGCGCGGAATACGGTTCCGCCTGATACCACCTGAAGGAAATTCCTTTTTATAAGGCCGGCGACAGACTACTGGACTTCCCATCAGACCGTATATCGGACCAAGCATCATACCGAACATTACATCGTAAAGGGACGTAAATACTCCGAACATTTTGCCGAGCAAGTCATCGGACTGAGCATCGTACCGTACATTACATCGTAAAGGGACGTAACGAACATTTCGCCAAGCAAGACATCGGACCGAGCATCGTACCGGACATTACATCGTAAAGGGACGTAAATTTACTACGAACATTTCGCCGAGCAAGACATCAGAAAGAGCATCGTACCGTACATTACATCGTAAAGGGACGTAAATTTACTACGAACATTTCGCCGAGCAAGACATTGGACCGGGCATCGTACCGGACAAATCCACCAAGTGAGGTAAAGGAAGTTTAAGGAATGAAGGAAGAGGGATAGGGAGAGCGTGAGTAAGATAATGGGGTGGAGAAGGGAGGGGTTTTCCATCCCGAGCGTTCGTGGCCACGCACGGTACGGCGTTCTTACCAAAATTGACCTTGACACACTACCGTACATCGGACCGTACACCTGACCAATCTTTTCTTTGATGTTTCGCCCCAAAACAGCCTCCAGTGCGGTTGGTCTGATGTACGGACCCCTGACACACTTCCGGACTTGCTGTTTGTTTTTGCTCGGTACAATGCTCGGTCCGGTGAAAAGTCAGGTAGTGAGTCGCCACCATAAAGACAAATCCCTCACTCATTCATTACTAATCATCACATTTTTTCGTTGCGCAAGAGAGTTGAAATTTGGTAGGCCTACACTGATTTGTTCAGTTCTCAATAGGATAACGTGATGATGAAGCAATTAAAACGCAAATAAATCTTAGGCAGTTCTGTTTATAAGGGAAAAATGATTTATTTTATTAGGAAAAATTATCTCATCTGAGCAGACTTCATCATCATCCGGAGAAATTTTTTAGCCTATAGTTGTTCTAATAAAATACCGACATTTGCGTTTGAATTTTCAAAATTATTATGATCGGCTGATTTAATTACTATATTTAATTACTTTGATTATGTATTTTATTCTTAGACTCTGGGATAGAGTCTCATTGACCACTATTTAATTAGAACCTTCCATGGTCTGAGAGAAAAGAAGTACGGTCGCACATGCCATTCAAATTACAATTATTTTATACTGCTTTACAGAAAAAAAACATTAAAAGTAAAATCCAGTGAAGCCATTATGCTGTACAAATTTAACTTACTGTTGTAAAAAAGCGGCACCGAAAAACACAGCTAGATGTTTCGATTTTCAAACACTGAGGCTAGAAACATAAATAAAAACAACTTCATGGTTCCAAGCAATTAGTAAACAAAATTGTAATTTTAATTGGGCTATTTAATTAAGTATATTACGAGTTATAAGTATACTAGTATAACTAGTATAACTCTTTCATAGTTCGGTTAATTCGAATAAAATTATCAATATAGGCCCTATACGCAATTTAGCATACATTACAAGAGGTTGATTATATGTCCTTTGTTAGTGGGTGTCAACTAACTGTTTTTGGTGTGCGGGGGTTACCTCTATACGTTGCGTCAGATTATTTCAAAGAAAATAATTACTTTAGTTCCATCATTTTAAAATTACTTTTTTTGTTTAGTTTCTGTATTGTCTGATCATTCTGGTTCGCGAAATCATTCAAGTAGATACTGCCTTACACCCCTGAACCAAATTTAATCTAAATCGGATGTTCCGTTCAAACGCTATAGCTAATATAATAATTGAAAACCATTAATTAATTGTAATCGCTATAAAATGTTAATCGGCTACATTGAAATAGAAAAGTTCGAGCCTAGTATTAATAATAATTTTAAAATACTCTTCAGATGTAGACAGGAAAACGCTGCAACAGCATCGGACTGGCTGGACTCTCATTGTAGCGAGTCTGCGCGTGCGTGTGTGGGACGTCGCAGTCCGATGTTTTTAGAAATGTACCCGCGCCTCGCCCCTCGCCCTAGTTGGGCGCACCTGACTGTACTAGGACAGTTGTAATGGAAAACAGAGTGTACTATGGATATTTTGCCAAAGGTGATGAAGACTCTTAAGGTTATTTGCTAACGAAATTTGAACTACTTTATCAAATAATTATAAAACTGAATTAAAACTGAACATTTGTTCAATGCAATGCAACAGCAATTTTCAACTACAAGTTATCCAAGAAAATAAATTAATCATGAATATTGAGAGAACAAAATTACAAAAAAAAAAATCATTCCTTGAATGTAGTAATGGATGAAACTGTAATCAACAAATTGCTTGTGCATAAGTTGACTTTTAGGCATAACCTTGGATCAAAATATAATATACATATAAAAAATTTGTTTAAACATTATTATTTATTTTTATGATTAGAAAATTATGTTCATATCCAAATATTAAATTATCTCTTGCAACATATTATGGAACTATATATTTCCACATCTTTTATACGCTTTACCAATTTCGGAAAATTAGAACCAAAAGATAATATTATTTTTTATTTAAAAAAGAACATTGAGAAGTATATTTAACTTAAAATAATGATAATAATTTTATCAGCATTTCCAAAACTATAGGATTCTAAAATTTTCCTCTATCTATGTACTGGAAACAAAAGTGTTTTTGAAATTAAATTGTAATTTTGTTGAAAATCAAAATTCAAACTGCAAATATGTATTAATAAATGCCACATTGGCACTCGTCAACATTAAAAACGGAATTCCATAAAAATAAAATATTTTACTCGTCAATAAATATATTTAATAAATAGCCAAATATGTTCAAAACAATAAGGGAAGTAAGCAGACGCAATAAAAATCTAAAGAGTGGCTAATGGATAAATGTTTTGTAGTGTGCAGTAATATATATCTGAGTAAAAATGTTTAAAATATTATTTAATAATTAGCTACGATTATATGTAAATTGTAATAGTATAGTGTAACCTAAGCCTAAGCAATTTTAAACAGAAAAAACTACATAAATTCGAATTACTTAAGTTTAGCCTAATTCGAAAAGAGACTTATCCTGACCTGACCTATACAGATCCTAACCGTTGGGAACATTGGAATTAGTCATCTACTCGGAATTCACCCTAAATATTTTTTTACAAACGCCCAAAAAACAACACATTAAAATAGAACCGGTTGAAAATGTACAAATGGCGGTTCATCCGTTACGCCTAGGACTAGAACAATGAAGAGACAATGAGAGATGCATTGAAACGGACCCGGGGCAGAAAAAATGGGCAAAAACTCTCCGGCAGATATGGTTCGGAGACAATGGCAAGGGACGCTAAACAACTAGGACGCCGGATCAGATTGCAGCTGATTAGCATAGAGAAAAATAATTAATATTTAGCAGCTGCTAGTTAGGGACCCGCAGCTCCTTACTCCATGCAGGATTCATCACTGACAGCTTCACATAATTGAGGTAAAGGTTATGGAACACCTGCTTCTATAAATTGTGTCTGTTTTGGGGAATTGTAATTTGGGGAGTTGTGGCCTAGTTGGTATAGTTTACTGGGGATATTTCATCTCCAATTGGTGGTCTTGGGAATGTATGTGGTTGGTGATTACACTATAATTATAATTATTGTTTATGTAAAATTCTTTCAAAAGATACAACATATCTTTGGCTAAATACAACATATCACCTAAAAAATTATCGTACTAAGCGTTTAGTATTTTGTCAAAAAATGAAGTAAGCATGTATGTTAGAGTAGCTAGGTCCTCTCTGACGTCACTATATAACAATTATACAATTTTATGTACTAAATCAGTTTGTTTTTTTTTTTTTAGTGCAAAGATCTAAGGTCGCACATGTGTTAAAAGATTGTTAAGTTAAGTTTCTAAGATTCTTTTCCCTAGTCATGCGAGGGATCAAAATTTTATAAAATTCATCAATGCCGTTAATCTGTGAAAAGCTGGCAAAATAGGATAAATAAGTCACATGGAGACAGTCAGAGGCGTAAATCAAGCTATATCAATTATTTTCCATCACGTAGACCAACAGATTTAACTTTAATTAGCCTAAAATTTGTCGTTAAATCTCAAATTTGATAAATAATAAAACAAGATTGATAAGTTACACACTTCTATATATTTAACATAAAATATTCCCATACTCCATAAATTGTACAGAGAGTGCATTTTGCTGCGGTAGCATCATCATTTTATGCTTAAGAATGTGACATCTTTTTAAAATTTGATCTAGTTCAAGTAAAAACTTTTAAATGGGTTTCATATCTTATTAATGTTTTCATACTGACAGCAGATGAGCACTAAACAACGCTACATTGCGTGGCAAAAATCAGGAAAATGAAATGTAAAACTGAAGTTGAATTTTCATTCGGTCGAGGACTTTCCACAAGCTGTGTAACCTTCATTTTCATTTTTTCTTAAGGTGTAAACAAAGATTTGTTAGATTGTGTTTTAGTTAGGGTGGTAACTACATTTCAAGTTTAACAGTGCTAAGTAATAAACACCTAAAGTTTCAATATGATACCATCGAAACCGGATGACTGTATAGGCCTAGTGCCAGATGAGCTACATCCCATAAGAGCAATGGTGTTAGTTTCTGCGACATCCGTGGATGTCGTCACGGAGTTTTTGTTGGTTAAAAAAAAGTGCAAAGTTTTTGCAAAGTTTGCAAAGTTTTTGTTGGTACCATCGAAACCGGATGACTGTATAGGCCTAGTGCCAGATGAGCTACATCCCATAAGAGCAATGGTGTTAGTTTCTGCGACATCCGTGGATGTCGTCACGGAGTTTTTGTTGGTTAAAAAAAAGTGTTAAAAAACCAACATTTTACTCTTTGTTACCTGCTAGTGTTGCCAACGCTGCAGGAAGCAACGATCATTCTCGTTTGCGTTGGAGATTTTTTGTCTCAACTAACTATTACTAAAATAAGGAATTTCAAAGCAAACTATGGTAGAATTTATGGTTTTAGTTTTACCTTGAGTGATAATTGTTAATTTGGTCATTATCTAACGGTTGGTTATTAACTAACAATCCAAATGTAGAATAGAGTAATATGGTGTCGTTACGATAAATATCGTACACGTGGCAAGACTGCTTCATTCTCTTTTTCAATCAGCCGTGTAATGGTAAATATTGTAACGTAACTCGACTTCCCTTTTAGTTTTGACGCTTCATATCCAGAACACATAAAATAGCTATTCAGCATAACTTAGGAAGAAGTTATGCTTTTTCCTCTACAGACCTTGCAATATGATACCATCGATACCGGAGGAGAATATGAAATGTTATTGAAAGTCCACCAGGTGCACTACAGTCGCCGGGGTCTCCGTGGGCTAATTGCTTCTGTGAGACATGCAAATGTCGTCGGGCCCCCTGCTAAACACAAAGACCTCTAATAAAATAATTTAATTGTGAGTCGTGTGAAGTCGCGACAACGGACGAGACCTAACCCTAGGCTCTGCATTAGTGAAAAACAGTGCCGCATTTGCATAGCATAAGCATAGAGGTGCCCAGGAGGCGTACCTGCTAGGGAAGTACAATGTACAGGACGGAAGACAGAGGGGACACATCTACATAGACGGACGCGCATGCATTAACCCTTGAGTTTTAAAAGATTAAGTCTGATCGTGATGAAGAAAGAGTTCGCAGGGGAATTTAATTTATGTCGCCGTTGGAGATGTAATCAGTGATTTTTAACGACTAGCTATTACACGTAGTGTGATAGCCAGTAACTTGCAAAGGAATTTATGAAAATGCAAGTGTAAGAAAAGTTTTGTAAACTGTAAAAAAGACCAAATAGATGAAATAGATGTTACCAAATTGATCGTTAAAGACGAAATCAGGCGGAATTAGTGATAAAAAATACGACTCATTACAATCCATTGTAATTATTGTAAGTATACAGTACAATTCACTGAAGTCAACTTAGAAACTCTACCTAAGTATGCTATTGTTAATTTTGTTGATTTACCAAACACAAATAAATTCGACATTTCTCCTCTTAAAAGTGCAAACTAAAATGTACTATTAAAAACTTATGAAACTTTGCAATTTTATTTATTATCGTATAAAGAGACTGCTTTTTCACGAAATAACTATTACGAACTCACATATATGATAAAAATTTTATATTAAACCAGTTTGTACTATTGACGGTAACAAACAAGTAACCCTCCAACTTTCGACCTATTTCACTTATCACCAAATTTCAAAAAAAGTTGAATCCTTTCAAAATCTGTAATACTGTGACACATCCTGTTTCCTAATCAAGTCTCACTCCCGTATTCCTGCCCCCCCCCCTCACTTGGAGTCCCGGTGCCCTCCTAATGAACGGGTTGAAACAATTTCGCCCCTGTCAGCCGCCCGGCGGCGGCGGTACAAAGGTGATGTGAGGCCCGTGAGAAGTGTTCTCCCGTATGCAGATGAGCCCCTCCCATATGCAGATATAAGAACAATGCTCAACCCTTTCGTAAAAACTATTACACTCTCTTTGATGACGCTGTGGCCTGGGGAGGGGGGGGATCTTGTGTTCTGGTGACCAGTCCTGCCCCACTAGTCTGCCAGAACTTCCTCTTCGAGCATCACCTGACGACGACCGGTATGTTGTGTCGACACGTTGACATTAGATCACTAAAATATTATCAAGAATTTGTAATTTTAGTATATTTTCTTTGTTTTAGCCCTAAATACTTTTACAATGTTACATGTACTACGATATTATTAATATTTCGCAATAGAATTTAAGTAATTACTTTTTGATGAATTTTAAAATGCAATCACTGATTGTCTTATCTTCCACTATAGTCATTAGAATTTTTCTTCCTAAATTTTGACAGCTGCGTCCACTAATAGTTCCATATTTTAATATTCAACCCATTGTTTGAACCTGCCATGGTCTTGTTAAATAATCAACTTTAACTCAGTTGATTTAAAACAAAAATATATGTTTTTGTTGCATTATATATCTTGTTATTGTTACTGTACTTTGCGTTGACATTTACTAATTCGTTATGTATTTATTTGTTGTTAATTTTTTTTGCCATTCGTAACTTTCTATTTATTTTAAATGGTAATTCTCTCTGAAGCAATTGTCACCCCAATGCTTCGTATTTCTGTTAGTTGCCTGTTGTGGCTTAGTGAATTAAATAACTGTTGCAATTCGATGTTAATTATTTATAATGTCGTACTGTCATTACGAATTCTGTAAAAATAGTGTTACCATAGAAAAATAAATATATAATTAATAATTAACACAATATACATTTCAGTAAAGACATTTTAGGGTTTAGTAATGAAATATTATTTGTTTGAAAGTAAAATTTTCCCCAAAATTTTACTAAAACCTTGTGAACTTAGGCTATGTTTTGTATTTACATATCATCGAAACAAAAGCTCCACGAAATTTTACGTTCAAGTTTAATATACACAAATTTACGATTAAATGATAATTTACAAAAAAAAAGATTATTTGCAGGTCAGACCAACTATAAAAATATCAAATCTCTTCGAATCACAACCCATCTAATTACGCTTATTAATAATCACTATTCTTACCCACCCATTTCAATCCCTGCGTTCATTTATCATATCAATCTTTTATCCACCCGCCATGGCTACCGCAGGATATTTGCAATGACGGGCCACTCTAATTAAATATTAACACAGAGTTTGTTGACCTTAATGCAGTTTTAATTAACAATTAGCGCAGTACTTTGCAATTTCGAGTGCAGCCAGTGTCATTTTGCGACCCGCCTCTGCGAAATATTCGTTAATTAGTACCTTGTAATTATTAACACGGTTTTAATAACCTTTCAAATCGCGATGCAGGCAAGTATTGATTTTGTGGGAATACGTTATATTTTTTGGGTCTGATTTATGTTGCTCTTAGATTCTTCATGATGTAGTTATTATTTTATTTTAATGATACTCAAGATTACTTTTCAATGAAGAAAACTTAAAACTTTATTTATTTTCATTGTTTTTTTTTTCTTTTATAATTCTAAACTGTAATACGAGGAGTGTCTATGGCCATGTATTTTCCTCGATATCGGAATTTAGCAGGTATTTTTTAACTTAGCATTTAAGAGTGTTTTGGTCAAAAAAGTTCAGATACAGCCGCTACTCCAGAAAAAATAGATTTTTGTCTAAAGTTAAATAAAAAATTGTGTTTAACCATTGTACATAGTCAATGATTTAACATTGGTCTCATGAGCTACAATTTTTGTACTAACGAAATAACAACAAAATGTAAACAAAGATAAAAGGAGACTCATCTAAGCCATTCTTTATGAAACAACTGTTATGTAGCTGTGAAGAGGTATTATATTTGGTTGTTGATGTAAACTTAATGGCCTGATAAATATGATACTGTACTATAAAAAAATTAATTAAAATTGAACAAGGCTTGGTCAACCCAGTACTTATATCTAAATGAGTATTTTTTTCTTAAAACCCAAATAATATAATTCAAATTTCTTTGAGGCAATAAAATATTTAATTTAATGATATTACATTAAGACAATAAATAATGAAAACAAGTATTTTAACTGGAAACAGATTGATCTTTAAAAGTTAACAATGTAATAATATAGTACGCACTTATCAATAATGTTTCTAAAATAAATTGTTGGTATACATCAACACCTAACCTATATTTTTTAGATGTCAGCGTTATACCATGTCAAACCCATGTTAAATCTAAATGTTGGGTAACCAGTTTTCCCCGCATTTCTTTAACTTATTTACGATGAGATTTATTCTTGACATATAATGTTAAAAATGTAATTAGGAATGATTTTATTACATGTTTTAGTAAAGCTTAGGTCATTTTTTTAATAGTAGATATACTATTCCTTGTATTCTTCAGTTGCATGCTATGTTTTTTGTTACAAGAGAACATCACAAGTAGTTAAATATAAGGAAAATTTCTTGAAATGTTTTCATTAAATTATAATATGAGGAATGACACGAACTGAATCCTCCCAACATTTAAAAAACAAATAATTAATTGCATTATTAGTCAATTATAATCTAATCCTATTTAAGATTTTTTGTAAATGAAAATCTTCAATACAATTTAATACGTGATTTTTGATTACGTAAACTACAACATTAAACATCAATGTTTAAACGTTTAAGCTAGTAGTTTATCTAATAATAATCGGTACCATGTAATGTACTACGCCAGTTATCAGCTTAAACTATTATTAGTATCAAAAATACTTAGTTTAACCACTCCTGTATAAACAAATATTTAGTTTCTAGTTTGACAATTAAACATTTTCATTAATCAGGGATTGTGCATAATAATCCTCATCCACTCGTTATTTCGTCAAAATATATCACTAGGTATCATGAAAGGTTTTGTTTAAGTTGAATAGGCTATATTCAACATTTTTATCAACTTTTCTTATTAGAAAATATTTTCTTTTTATTGAGATTGCCATTAAATTGTTTAAATAATTATGTGTAGATTTCAGTAACTAAATTATAAAAAAGTTTCCAATTATACTTTGGGAAGATCTAGGGCCAACATCAACATAACCATTTCAAACTATAGAAAGATACCTAAAAATTGACGGAAGTATCCTTTTTAAACTTCAAATTTAAATAATGCAATTTAAGCAAAATAGATAACAAATGTTTTGCACAAAACCGTAGACCCTATTTGTATAATAAAAGCATACACCGATTTTTTATAACTCTATGGTTAAACAGTCTCTGGTAAAAGTATTAAAAAATAACTTTAAACTATAATAAAATAAATAGTACGTATTCAGAAGAAACCATTCACCGATGATTCATAATGAGTCTTTCTTCTTTTAGACCTACTTCCTGGATTATTCTTCAATTATGTCCGGATTCGAACCTAAACTCCAAATCTCCATAAAGGTTGGTACAAAGATCAGCCACGTAATGGATTGTACCCCCCCCCACTCTCCCCCCCCCCCCGTAGGAGTATAACAATGGGAACTGCCTTGTGTGGAGCCAAGATATTGCGTCGTTCCCCCAAACCCGAAATCACTTTAGGTTTTTCTCTCTTCTTATTTCACCCGACGGAATTGGAGACGCTGATATTGCTACATTCGCATCCCCCCTCCCCCCCTCTCCCCCACCACCAACGTAAGACGTTACGTATGCTCGAAGCTCTGCGATGCCAAGATTGGAATGCAATAACAAAGGTTGTTCCCGATATTAAAGTGTCATATTAAAAATTCTGTTCTACAAAGTCGGGGTTTCTCCCGAAAAAGAATTGGAGATTCGATATGGAGAGTTGTTTTTCTGATTTCTTCTTTTATCACATTGAGGTGTCAGATAAAAAAACTTTTTTATAGTCATGATATGACTTTGATAAATTTATTTGTCATTGAAATCGATTAAGTTTATAAAATAAGGATTACCTATTACAAGTAAATCCTTTATACTTATTCTTATATATAAAAAATTCCTACTTTTTATACGGTAAAAAATTTTGAAAAGTACAAAACGTTTATTGACTGTAGTTCAAATGCTTGAAAAAAACACTTTAAACTCTAAGTTAAACGTGACCTCGTTTTTCAGTAAATACTCGTACATTCAATTAAACTTACTATACCTCTAAAACAGGAACTCTAGGTATCAATTACCCAACTCTAAAATACACTCGAATACACGTTTTTGGTGCCGTGGGTGCAAGGAAGTGGAATCTTTATATAGGCCTATACGCATATGAAATATGAACTTTAAAGATGAACAACCACCTAGTTCAAAATTTACCTGATATGCTAGTTCAACAGTGGTAAAAAGTCTTTGTCAGATTAAACAAATAACTGTTTTAATATTAAATCCATGGTACTTTTCCTGAGGATAATAACTGGAAGAAAAGTACAGTTATAAATTCGTAACTTAAATATTACGGTAATTAAATAAATAGCATCTAGGATATATATGCATGAAAATTTGTTTTTAAAATTTACTTACACATACAAACGTACTTTCTACATATTTAATACTTATTCTAATATTCATCCATCTCACTCCACTGTAAGCTTTATGAACAATTGAGTTATAAGACAGTTCTGATTGAAGGTAGAATATGAAAATTTCAATCTCATTTTTACAAAGGGAGGAGGAGAAATCAAATTCGGATTCATAATTTGTTGAGATTGGCGTTTCTCGAAATATCGCAAACGGTGATCGGTTCTTGATTGGACCATAACGAGGTACGAGGTGCGCGCCGAGCAAATGGCGGAGAGTCGTCGACTGTTTGACGCGTTGGGCTTCTTGAAAACTACAAAAACATTTAAATTCCATCGTTAATCATTGTTATTCTTTTTAATGTGCATTGAGTTCTGAAAAACTAAAATCCAACAAATTCATAAACTTCTATCGCTTGAGTAATGTAAAAAACATTATTGGTTTCATCTTTCATCTTAGAAATTCAGGGTTTGGACCGTTCCCCGCGTGAAAACGTTGAAAATGCAACTATTGTAGCAACACACAAAATCAAAATAGATTTAATGTAATTGTCTGTTCGAAGAATATGCTCTAGAATGACTCATATTGCAAATGTAATGTCCGACGATTAGGCCTACTCTTGATAGAAGTCATAGATCAGTTTCAAATTTCAGTCAAATATTCTTTATGCAATTCTTAAGGCTATAAGTTCGTTGTTGAAAACATTTGGTTGGATATTTATAAAATAAACCTAAAACGTAACTTTTAAATTTTCCACATAATAAATGTATTGGAAGCATTTTTAGTTGTCGGTTCTTTGTTTAGATTTTAGCCACTTCTTTGCGAGTCTTAACAATCGAGACTGAGACGTTCTGATTGGTCTATTGGCTCAATTCCAGTCCAGTCCAAATTATTGGATTAAAAACAGAACGAAGAACGGGAACGGAGTGAAGTGTTCGCATAAACAAAAACAAAGATCTATTTCAAGGATCAAATTTTTTGAATGTGACACGATGCAAAAGTTTAAATTTCTTCTTTGAATAGACCCCTACGGGAGGTACAAGCGTAGTACTATTGATACATGATAATAGATTCATCTAAGTCTAGCTCTCTTAGTTAGCATCTTATGAGGTTCAAGGGTCACTTTTCACTTGTTCGATCCCAATTTCTTCTCTCAGTATCGGTTCGGACCAGAGAGACCTTGTAGCAAATTTGAACCTCCAAATGTTTCTAATCATATAGTTAAATTATACGAGCAGTGTCTGAAGCGATGTATTTCCTATGATCTCGGAATCTAGCTGGTAGAGTTTGCTGAAACTTTGCATTTGATAAAATTTTGGTCCAGAAATAAGTTTAGAAATAGGCCCAACCAGAGGAAAAATCGTTTTTTTTTTCTTTCTAAAACTAACTTTGAAAATTGTAATGGTTTTAATTTTGGTCTAATGGGTTGCCATCAAGGTAACGTAAGAACTACAAAAGATAATAATAATAATAATTCAAATAAATTATTTATTTTTCTCACATGCGCATTTGTTTTATAACATTTCTTTTGTATCTCTCTAGGTTAATAGCTATTAGAGAGACAATAGTATTTTAGTTTACATGTGAATTTTACAGCATAATTTTTTACATTAAATGTAACTTGTTTTCAACAAATGCAATATTGCCTTGATCATACATTTGTCTTAAATCAATTATTTTTTATGCATATTATAATGAAAATTACCTACATTCGGTTCAATAATTCTATTTATTTCCATTTTGAACTATTGAACCAAAATGAGCAAGAAACCAAAGTTTATAAAATTGACTATAAACACTACAGCCAAAGGTTTTACATAGTAGTTATTTTTATTCCCCATTCCCTACACTTGGATTTTGTTTACATTTTCCTTCCTCAGGTAAAACTACTCGACAACTAATGACTCTTGAAACCACTGAGCAGACGTCGACAGCCCTCGACGTATAACAAAGTCAAATTTACATAGCATCTTATACCATTACATCCGTCCTAATTGGCTGTAGAAGTAAGTAACCGAGCTCCCAGTAATTGGTTCGGATCAAACCGGATACAAATAATTGTCCTTCTCTTGCCGGGTATTTCTCTGTTGTTAAACGATGAATTCATAAGGATCAACGGCGGCCGAGAAACCTCGTCTGCAGCCATAATTGGGCGCGCAAAGGAGGAAATGTAAATAAATTTAAAAGCAGTTCTTTCTTGGCGATGTTTCGTTTGAGGAGAATTAGTGAAATTATTATATTTGTTGTGGTTCTTTAGAAGGTTCGTTAAGTTGTTGAATTTTGATGGTTTCGAGAGTGTTTATGGATTTCGATTGAAGGGTTACGATTGTTAAACGATTTTTATTCTATACTGAAATTTTACAAAATTTATTTGATTTCATCTCCATATTTGTTGTATATAACTAAATTTATTTTATTTTAATGGCCGGGAATAAAACGCATACTTAAAACGTTCACTCGTTATATATGTTTAGTAAAATGTTTATTTTAATAACAAAGAGTTTATTAACACTTATCAGAAAATTACAGGGACTTTGTAAACAATGAATATAGGGGTAGGCTACCTATATAGCGCAATATTCCGAAAAATAACAAAATTGGGTTTATATTTACGTAGTTAGATTTTTTCTGTCTTTAACTATAGGCCTACACTCGCATTTAAACCAACAGAATGGTGAAGTAGGCCTATGTTATCAAATTCGGCACCATCGGGAACATTACTGAAATAGAGGTTCTTTCATAGACACGATTAGTAAGTGGTAAGCCTGTCCCCTATGGCTAAATAATTTATTTAACCCATTACAGAGTGTCCATCTTCAACCTTTACAAACTTTTCCAGGTTATTCAGCAAGCCAAAATGAACGAAAAATTCTTGTAAACGTCCTGAAATGCTTCGTTAATCCGCTAGCCGCCATTATTTTACACTTAATAATTTTAATTTTCGCAACAATTAGTTGTATTGAGTTCATATTATTTGGCATATTTCTTGATTGTACCAATGTTTATGTTTAGGACAAAGATGATTATTTCCTATGTGTATTTTAAAAATGGCGGCCATTTCATAATTTTTAACTAAATTATTTCAAAAATGGTAAATTTTATATAAGATATAAAAAAGTTGAAAAAGTAAATTATCTAAACAATGATATGAAGGTTTGAAAGATCTAATAACAAATGACAGAGTTATTCCGATTTGTCTGTAGAAAAACATTGATTATGCATTTTTATAATGCAATTTAGGTTATTTTGATAGGAAAATCTCAGAATAACCCTGATATTAATTTGTTGTCTAATATTTAAAACTTGGTATCATTGTTTAAATAATGTAACTGGTCAATTTTTTTCTCTTGTAAAATTGTTATATAATTTGTAAATTTAATATATTTGAGGATAAAAGTTTAAAATGTTGGCCATTTTGAAAGTATACATTGGAAATAAACATTTGCCTGAAAATGATCATTGGTGAGAGAAAGGTACGTGTAACAAATTAACTCAATATAACAATCCGTTACAGAATTAAAAATTATTAAGTGTAATAAAAAAAAATGGTTCTACATTTGTTGTAGAATAATTCAAAATGGTACATGTAGTTGTAGTTGTGTGTAACTACAACTAGAACTATGCGTAATCCAAGTAGGCATACCTATACAAAAATACCCTAATACCCTAAATATTAAATATATTGCAATATTTATTAAAATTTGTTGCACTGTTAGAAAGAGCAAGATCAATTTGATAATTCAGTTTTTGTTGATGATATAATAAATTATGAAATATCCCTAATTATGTAAATACTCGAGTACAAAATTGTAATTATGATAAATATTATCAATAAATAATATAGACGGAGTCTAAGACATTAGTTACAAGCACATTTTACTCATAAAAGCTAAGGTATTTATACTGATATGATGTGTATAAATAAGGGAATTTATACGGACAATTTTGCACGAAAAATAAATAAAAAATAGAATGAAATTAAATTGTTTATTTTCAATTCAAGTAGAATTTAAAATATGAAATTTTAACAATTTGAAAAGTATAATTTTATTAATTTTATCATAAAATGTCTTTATTAATACTTATAAAATATTTTCCCAACCCCGGCATGAAGCCTAATCAGACAGCAGATATCAATTTAACAACCCTTTTTGCGCGTCGCCCGGAATTACAGAAGTAAGCGCTTAATTGACGTTTCAAACCGATCTCATCCGGCTTTCGAGTTGATGACGGCGTAATGCATTAAATTAGGGAGACGGAATCGGAATCGGGAATCGCTACTGCGACCGCCGATAAGAATCGCGGCTAAGCGAATCACGGAGAAGCGGATAACTCGATCGCCGATGACGCAATTTGTCGGAAAATGGCGAAAACGGCAATCGTGGAGGGGGGAAGGTAAAGAGTTAATGAATGAAATAAGAGGGAGATCTAGACAGGAGAGATGTCTGACGACAAAGAGATTTTTAGGGCGGAAACCTGCTACAGTTCAACTGGCGAATAACCCACAGGCTTCACCTTTGGGCCAGTAGCCCACTGTTGCGCAGTCGGCAATGTTAACCATACGGCTTTATGCAAAACATGCTATTTTATTCCCCGGTTTCTGACGCCGTTTTCCAACCGATTTTCTTTAAACTTGGTGAGTGTTTAGTTGAATAGTTATATTAGGTCCCTCATACCTCAAAATGTTGAAAATTTAACAAATATTACTCTCTGTGACGTCACAAAGTAAGCGAATTTTCCTTAGATCCGAAACAGGGAACTAAGGCATGTTTTGCATTAAAAGCCGTATGGTTAACATTGCCGACTGCGCAACAATGGGCTACTGGCCCAAAGGTGAAGATGACTCTTAAGTGAAGTGGTCAAAGTAAAAGCTGAAAGTGTTTCAAGGATGTGATCAATAACAATCAACTGTAACCATTGTCTTTTGATTCGCGGGATGATAATATAGGGTAACGCTCTGGCCAATGGTATATGGCCTTATTGCGTTAAAACTCATTTCACGATAGGAACATGGGGTAGGCCTAAACGTTAGAGCATCGTACAGTATTTAAATTTCAGTGATACTTTGTATTTATTTATATTTTATATAGAATAGTAGGATAGTTGTTTTCATCACTAGGAGCAAAAGTGAGTCTTTTTAGTTCGCAGCCGATTTTTTTCCAAATGATTAAGCATAAAAAAGACACTATTTGCTCCGAGTAATGAACAAGGTGTCTTATGATATTGCGAAATTAGACTTTTGATCCATTAAAATATTAACTGTAAAGTTTTATTTTCGAAGTTATATCTACAAAGTAAGTAATATGCATTGTTTACACTTCTGTTATGTACAAAGAATGCTGTTTATAACGTTTGAATAAAAAAATTCTGCTCCTCAACATTAATAAATGAATAATAATATACTTAGCAAACAGCTAACTTTTCAGTCCTAGGATCTAAAAAAATCTCCAGCTGATTTTTCAGTCCTAGGACAAAAAGAATCGGTTTTGTTACTGTTGAGAGGACAAAAACAGGCTAATTTGTGTAGAATGATAAAAATAATTGTTCATGCATGACCACTTTTTACCGTTTAAACAATGCCAATACTAATTTTACATTGTTTAATGGAGAAAAGTAGTCTCGCATTACTATAAAATATTTTGCTAAAAAAAAAAAAAAAAAAAAAAAAAAAAATGGATCGTTTTAGGATATCTATTTGCGCCAAGTCTCTAGGCTGTTTAGGAGTTATGAATATGAATATTTATGAGTTATTTAGGTAGACGGGAAACTAGGCACCCTTGATGCTATGGTCAAATGTGTTTGTCGTGATCCACGCAACAATGATACATTTGCTTACCTTTTAAAGACAACAATATAATTCCAATAGTTTTGATGTCGGATATTGGGTATAATCTGAACTTTTGATTACTATACCTCATAAGTATTGAAAGCTATAACGCTATATTTTTAATGAATTGTATTACAAAAGTTTTTGTTTTCAGGTTAGAATACAACTTGATGAAGTGGCGGAAGTTCACGGCATAAAACATCTCGGAGTAACCGACTCTCAGGTTAGATTCAGCTTTATTCTAAAATTATAGCAATATGAAGAACACCAATATTGCTATAGCTTTTCCAGACCAATTCGGATTATGGTAACTTTCTCTGTTGAGTATAAGTTAAGAGTCATCTTCCCCTTTAGGATGGTAGCCCATTGTTGCTCAGTCGGCAATGTTAACCATACGGCTTTTAATGCAAAACGTGGTTATTTTTTCCCCTGTTTCGGACGCCGTTTTTCAACCGATTTTCTTTAAACTTGGTTAGTGTTTAGTTGAATAGTTATATTAGGTCCCTAATACATCGAAATTTTGAAAATTCAACAAATATTACTCACTGTGACGTCGTAAAGTAACTCGATTTTCCTTACAGTAGGCTAATATTCGTTAAATTTCAAAATTTTGAGGTATGAGGGGTCTAATATAACTATTCAAATAAACTTTTTCCAAGCATAATGAAAATCGGTTGAAAAACGGCGTCCGAAACAGGGGAATAAAATACCATGTTTTGCATTAAAAGCCGTATGGTTAACATTGCCGACTGCGCAACAATGGGCTACCATCCTAAAGGGGAAGATGACTCTTAAACAATAAATAGGTAATTAGAGAGTGGAAAATTTATAAAAAGAGAGGTAGAGATGTAACTTGTTTAAATTAGTCGTAAGAATTGGAACAAGTATTGCAAAACTCCTTCGTCGAAAGTTTTTATGGTACAATTAAAACGACATAATCGAATGGGAGTCGCATTCCAAGTTTTGAGGGGTCAAAAATCGACGACCCTTATCTCGGCGAATACGCACTTTAATCAGTTGTTTGCATACATTCAAGAGCCATCTCCCCTTCCTCGCTCTCCGAAAAAAAGAGGAAAAGAAGAAATTCCCCTCGTTTCGCCGTCTGTCTGTCTGTAAATTGTATTTCTTTAATAAAAGAACATCACGGTTCAATAAGTTAAAGCGCGTCTTCATATCAAAAGCAACATCCCGATTTAATATCCAATATCTTCACTTCTTTGTAATTCTTTCCCTGTTTAATTAGGTGTAAATCGTGTTACTTTGAATTAATTATTAACACTCTGTTTTATCACTTTAACGTTCTGATTAATTGCCGTACACTCTCTGATATCTTTGATTCTCAAAGAATTTCACTGTCTTTGATACAGGAGATATTGGGTATTCTAATAATTTTTAAGACTTTTCACAAATTAATTTTACTTCACCGAGTAAAGGCGAAGAGAGAAAGAATAGTTTTGAGTTATAAAGCGATTTTACATTTTAACGTCAAGCGTAAATTTGAACTCTTTTCATGTTTATAAACCTTGATCAAGAAAGAAGAAAAATTCCTGGGAAATCATTTTTATTAATATATTAATAATTAAAATTACCATATTTTTCATTAAAGATGAAATGATACTTACTCTTGATGTAGGCTATTTTTATAGACTCTATATTTCCTTTTAATTAATATAACAATAATATTGCACCATTTAACGTTATACTAATTATATAAATACTTCCATAGAATGGCATCGCTAAAAATTTATTTCTCGTCTATTATAATTGTATTTGACATAATGAGCTAGATGTGGCTAGATTCTAATATTTGACAATTTGCAATATTTGTTGAAATCGTGTAGGGTGAAATTATAAATAAAACTATATGGAACTTAAGGTAATATATACATTTTTACATTCAATACAGTACGTATTTTCCACTCGTGTGTGTATCCAATACAGTGGGTATTTCCCCAGTCACGTGTGTAACTTATTCAATACAGTGGGTATTTCACAGTCATGTGTGTACTCAATACACATGGTATTTCCCCACTAATGTATGTATTCAATACAGTGGGTATTTCACAGTCATGTGTCTACTCAATACACATGGTATTTCCCCACTAATGTATGTATACAATACATTGGGTATTTCATAGTCATGTGTGTATGTATTCAATACAGTGTGTATTTCACAGTCAGTGTGTATTCAATACATATGGTATTTTCCCACTCGTGTTTGTATTCAATACAGTGTTCATTTCACAGTCATGTGTGTGTATTCAATACAGTGGGTATTTCACAGTCAGTGTGTATTCAATACATATGGTATTTTCCCACTAGTATTTGTATACAATACAAATGTGTATGATACTCGTATTTCAATACAGTGTTTATTTTACAGTCATGTGTGCATGTATTCAAAACAGTGGGTATTTCACAATACACATGGGTGTACTCAATACACGTGGTATTTTCCAACTAATGTATGTATTCAATACCGTTGTTATTTCCCCAGTCACGTGTGTAACTTATTCAATACAGTGGGTATTTCACAGTCGTGTGTACTCAATACACATGGTATTTCCCCACTAATGTATGTATTCAATGGGTATTTCCCCAGTCACGTGTGTAAATTATTCAATACAGCCGGTATTTTTCCACCCGGCCGCGTTATCGCGTATCGCCGTGTGTGGATCCGCCGAAATAACAAGTCGGTATCGACCGTTCCCGCCATTTTATTCCCTTATCAGATTGTTATTGGCAATAGGTTAGCCACCCTCGGTTACCATGGCGACGGCTGGCGGGAACCGACGCACATGCGCTCTACCGGCCTCTCGGCCAACTTCAACAATGGGTCGCGCCCCCTCGCCACGCCAGCGTCGTTTCCATTATTTATAAATCTCGCTGGTTCAGTTTTTGACTAATGCGACCTCCACGGATGTCCGTTTGTCGGTTGGGGTAGGGACCGGGGGTCTCGTCGGACTGGGGTTACGCGTTTGTAAGGAATTACTGGAGCCACGGTCCTGGACGGTGATGAATATGTTTTGGAATGAAGAAAGTTTTTTTTAGAAGAAAAAAATAAACCTAGGGGAATACTGCAAGCTATAGAAAATAAAAAATATATATAACTAATCTATTTGATCAAACTTACACACTTTTATCTTAAAAGGTTAAAATAATGTTAGGGTCAAATTATGGTTAGAAAGGTGGTCATGTACATGAACAGAAACCAATTATAGGCTATTTCACATAAACTTAAAAAAATTTTAATGCTACTATTAAGAGTCATATTCACCTTTGGGCTAGTAGCCCATTGTTGCGCAGTCGGCAATGTTAACCATATGGCTTTTATGAAAAACATGGTATTTTATTCCCCTGTTTCGAACACCGTTTTCAACTGATTTTCTAAGTGTTTAGTTGAATAGTAATGTTAGGTCAATCATACCTCAAATTTTTGAAAATTTAACAAATATTAGGCCTACTTTATGTGACGTCGCAAAGTAAATAGATTTTCATTAGTAATATTTTTAAGTTCTATCTAATATATATGTTAAGTTCTTAACTTAAACTTTAAGAAACATTTTAGAACACACTTTTTGGCCCTTAATAAAATTTTATAGTGGTTTATGGTTTAAAATTGTATCGTTTCAGAAAGTAAAATTTAAATAATATTATTTTGGGATGAAATCAAAGGAATAACCTATTTTTTACCATACAACGTTTGTTCAAAGAAAATTTTATCTTTCCGAACCTTCCAAATGATTGAATAACAAACATTGAATGAATGATCGAACTTGGTTCACCGGATACACGGCTTCTGTGCTTGATAAACGTTTGCTTCGATCTCGGACAGTGACGAAAAACAGATAAACCAAATGTGGGGTTTCTTTTCGTAAAACTAATTTTATTTTTAGCAATAATAAGAAACATTTAAGAGTTAATTTAGATTTATTTATTTATTTATTCGAGACACCTACATACAATTGTATGTCTTTTAAGGTGTAACATATATTAAATAAGCTAATTTAAAAACACTCAGTATAGTAATTTCATATTCAGTTAATTCTTCTTTCTTCATTTCACTTTCATAATTAAATTTTCTTTACTAATGTACTCTTCTAATGAATAAAGGGATTTTGAAATAAGATTTCAGTTTTCTGTAAAAATTCTTATTATTTTGTTCTAATTTTATATGGATTGGTATATTTTGGATGAATTTTAAACCTATGTAACTTGGAATTTTATTATAGAAATTTAATTAACAAAGGCTGTTAAATGCCCTGTTTAAAACTGTTGCCTATAAACCTTTAAAGTTCATCAAATAATAAAAAATTGGGTTTTCTAACAAGTCAAAGAACTATAGTCACAAAATCGTACATTTGTAGAAGTATGCATGACAAGCATCAGAGGATGTAATAGAGTTTTGCACAAATAAATAATATAGTATTTTTAATGGAAAATTTAAGATAAAATAATTAAAACTACGCTTTAACAGTTTTTTTATCAGGAACAAAGCGTTGTGTAAGGGAAAGCGGGGTAATACCGTGCACTTAAGCAATAATATTTTTTATCTTTAATTTGGAAACTTCAGTGAAAGTGGCAAACATCTCATTTTGAAGAAAATTTGATTTGCACAAATTATCTATTTCATATTTGGGATTTTTAACTTACTTTGAGTGCTGAGCCCATTTTACAAAAAGTTTACACTGTGCGGTATTGCCCCAAGTGCTGGGGCAATACCGTACACAAGTTAAAAATAGTGTAAAAAAAGAAAATTAGATTTAAATATTTTTTAAATATTGAATTAACAAAAAAAGAAGAAAACATAAGCTTACAATATAATCCAAACAACACCCATAGTACATTTTTAATATCAAAATTAAAAATAATGTAAAAAAAGAAAATTTTGTTTAAATTTTTTGTTTTTTAATATTGAATTAATAAAAAAAGAAAACATTAGTTTACGTTATAATTAAAATACCACGTAATACATTTTTTATTTGTAATTAACACCTAGCACCCTGCACGGCATTGCCCCATGCAAGAAGTACGGTATTGCCCCAAAGAGACATGACGTAGCATTTCCAACCATAACCTAAAATAAGAACACTTTAGGGTTTGTGTTTGGTGTTTAAAAATAGTTCAAGATATGAGCTATTTAATACCACTAGCTATTCAATACACACAGTAAGTAATAGCAAGTTTCACTTACATCAGCTTAAGTAAGTCACTAAAGTTAGAAGGAAAATTGACTGAACAATAAAAGTTTTTGTCACACACGCATTTGTCAAGATGGACTCTCCCCAACTGTCTCTATCGGTTTCGCATTTCTTTTGCTAGATAGCAGCACGTCCTAGCTCTCGCTGCATCCTTCAGCTTGTCTGAAAATACGGTGTACGGTATTGCCCCGCCGTCCGGTATTACCCCGCTCTCCCCTAATTATGCACCTTACAAGATTAACACTATGCTTCAGGACCTTTGGTAAATACAGAAAAGGAAAAGGGTGTATTTTTAAGTCCAGATACCTCTTCAAAAAAGTTGTATACCAAGAATGTTATAACAAAATGCTATTTGACAATGAGTAAAAATGCTGAACCAATTTTACAACTTATTCCGTAATGTAAGTGATATTGAACTTCAATGAAATCCATTATTTTTCAGCGGGTCTAAATAGATAGTTCGGTCTATTCTTGGAATAAATAATGACCCTAATTGCTAATCTGGAATATTTAAGGCATGGAAATTCAAACAAACGTTTAGAAATATTGGTTTTGGTATTATAAATGTAAATTTTGGGGTGTTGGCCAACCTGCATCCTTACGCTCGCCGTAGGCCTACCGTGGTATGTTGTCAGAATTGAGAGTTTGCAGTCTTAAGACATGATAGCAAACTTGCTGTATAGAATCTTGGGCGGAGTAGTAATATACCGGGTGCGTCCATAAAGTCTTCCCCTAATAAAGATTCGAATAGTAGGCCTATGAAAACAATTAGTTGGTACAAAGATAGGTTTTTTTAGTTTTAACGATTGACTTCTTAAGTTTTTTTACGGCTATGCACAAACTTAATACACACCTATGTGCGTGCTTTGGGTTACCTGTAAATCTTGTAGGCGAATTTTTAGTTTACGGTAGTTTTTAATCAACAGCCACTTTTCGGTTTCAGGTAGTTCCCTGAGTAACAGACGTCATTGCATTTATTATTTTCTCTTGTATGGTTTCTAAATTAGGAACGAGGGGAGAGTAAACCAAACCTTTGACAAATCAGAGAACTTCAAGAAATCCAGAGAGGTCAGGCGTGGTAAACGAGGTGGCAATTTAGTTGAGCCATCAAGATTTTTTTTGTTTTTTTTATCGTGCATCAAAAGAATCTGCATTGTCGGCAATTAGCTGTTATGAGTTAACAAATCAATGAGAGAAAAACTAGATTAAATTTCTTTGAAAACAAGAAATGCAAGATACGGGCGTTGAGGCCTAATAGTGTCCGCATATCAAAGGTATGGAATCAGGGCATAATTTTGAGGACACCAAGTATATTTAACCTAATCTTTACATTCGCAAAAAATTACATTAATTCGAGTAAAAACCTAACTATGACGTTTATATGTTAAGTGAACATAGTGAACATGTTAGCTTAAGAGTCATCTTCACCCTAGTAAAAACACTGAAAACATACGTCCGTATTCCCCTGTTTCGGGCGATGTTTTTGGATATTTATTGGTTAAATTTATGTTCTATTGTAGATTAAGGTTAGCTTTAGGTCCCTCATACCTGATATATGAGTAAAAAATAATGGTATAGATATAAAAAATCTTAAATATAAGAAAAATCGACTTACTTTGCGACGTCACAAAGAGTAGTAATGTTTGGAAATTTTCAAAATTTTGAGGTAGGCCTATGAGGATCCTGATATAACTATTTAACTAAACACTTACCAAGTTTAAAGAAAATCTGTTGAAAAACGGTGTCCAAAACAGGGGAAATACCATGTTTTCCATAAATGTCATATGGTTTAACATTGCCGACTGCGCACAATGGGCTACTAGCCCAAAGGTGAAGATGACTCTTAACATTGTTAAGCTACTGTTGCTAAAATTTCTTGCTGCTCATATTTTTTGAAAGCAAAGCATCTCGGCTTGACTTTACTGTATACTCATTTAGAATGTTGGTAGTTCATATACGGACTAAATTACACGAGATGAAACGTTCTTAACAGGGGAAACCTGAAGATATAAAGAGTCGGGTAGTTAACTAATAAGGTATTCGTTTGAGCTCGGAGCCTCAGTCGAGCTATTGTTTGGCGTTGTCAGAGGCAAATCATGGTCCAATAATGAGCAAGACAGCGCCATACACGGAGGATAATTTAGACGTTTTATTCTGAAAAATGAAAGGAAGAGAGAGAACAGCGAGGGGGGAGGACGTCGGCAAAGTAAACCATAAAATGTAAAGAACGCACACGTCGTTATCGCCCGCCAACTCAATTCCCGTTTCCCCCATTTTCCTGGAAATCTCTTTCGGCCGGGTTTGTCCCCATCTCTCGAATGCGTCTTGTATACCTCATTTCCATGAGTCTGTAAATAAGCTTTTAAACACTAGACAGGGATGTTTGATCACTATTCAGCCCCAATTGTGTGGAATGAGGCAAAGCTTCGTCTTCATCGTCAATTACACAAATTGACGTCGTTAGCTTCAACTGTCTTTTCTCTGTTGGGTTCCAAGTTTCAACCCTGTGTTCTGCAGAACTTTCTACTGTGTTTTTTTATAAATAATGAAAGTAATTGCTCTTTGTCACTAAATCCATTGCAAATAATGTTCTAAATTAAACATTTACACAAATCCTGGTATAATTAACAAAAATGATTTTTTTTAATTTAACAATTTCTTAATTCTTCGGGTCGGGGTTGTCGTGTCGGGCACATCCAAAAAGAGCTAATCCTTCAGGTCATTTTCGGGGCGTTGTAAAATCTCCCCCTTCCATCTGGTAGGAAGAGCCAGCTCCAGCCAGCCGTGTTAATTGTGTAATCAGGCAGACATAATAGGATTATCCCAGTGCACCTGAGCAGGATTCGTTGTCGCCAGCACAGGCCACCAAGTTAGGCCTACATGGATATACAGTACCAGCAAATGCGTAAGACTAAAAGAGTGCATTTTGACTGTTACAAATCATATACCTGGTGGCCGAGAAACTGCTCAACCCAAACAGTTCTTTGTAGTCATAGTAATGTCGGTCACAGACTATGCGCTAAAATGCCAAGCCCGAAAGGTTCTTTTCTTTAAGAAGAGCTCACTCGCTCCACTCACTCTCCTCCTCGACAAGCTCGTGCATACATTATTTTGTTCAGCTACAGTTAATGGATGTTGTGGAAACTTTAACGATTAATTAGTCTAATCTGCACAACTTTAAAATATGACAAAATAAACGGTATCAGATAACTGACCCATACTTTCAGCTTTGTCTATAGGCCTATACACTAAGGTGAATTCTCATAGTATAGGCGAGTTTTAAACCTATTGCCGGTGGTGCGGTTTAAATTTGCCTTTAGTGTATTGGAATTTTCAACATATTCCGTAT
The DNA here is from genome assembly GCA_030545055.2 of Neoaliturus tenellus. NCBI lineage: Eukaryota > Metazoa > Arthropoda > Insecta > Hemiptera > Cicadellidae > Neoaliturus > Neoaliturus tenellus. The sequence continues at coordinate 21,309,348 of CM061532.1, read as the reverse complement.
TATTCTTATTATATTGGCTACACTCATCACTATTGGTACTAAAAATTAGTAAAATTTTTAAAATCCTGAATATTTCAACTTCTTGTCTATTCAGAATATTTAGTTCTATCTTGAACTAAAAATATTCCAGATTGTTAAAATATAGTTCTCAATATTATTAATAGTGCAACATTAGATTCGTTATATTAGTGACGATAACATTCAATATAAAATCAAACACAGTAAATGTGGAATAGGCTAGTAAACTTCTGCTCAGTGATTTCAAGGGTTGAATAGCTAGCTCTTTTTGGATGTGGTCCGGGGGGCCAGTCTTAAGCCTCTAGCTCATTTTGGATGTGTTTGGAATGCGGCGCAGGTGGATTGGCTCATTTTGCCAGAGCCCGTCGTGTCAGCTTGAAAAGAAGTAAATTAAAGTTAACAACTGTCCATAAATAATTAAGTTCAATAAACACAATAATAAATTGTAATAGTACGGTATACAGTTCTCAGTTTCTACCTACCTTGAAAATTTTTTAAAATTTCACAGTTCCAGAAGTATTTGATTATACTTCCCTGTTGATGGTTTCTTTCTTGGTCATGTTTAATAATCTTGCTTGACTTTAATTTCATCTTGATTTTCTCACTGATACTTACAGTATGTACACTTTATTTGTCATCATCTTATTTCTCCATAAAGTGGATGTGGTTTTCGTTTCTATTGTTTTGTGTCTTGCTAACTTGATCAACACATCGCATCACTTCACTATAGTAGGATTCACGAAAATAGTCCGATGAGAGTCGATGTATTGTTGCCAGATTTATTCTAAAACACATTTTATACTGTGTTTTAGATGTGTTTTTTACTGTGTGTGTGTTTTACATGGTAAACATAACCACAATGACAACATTGCAGGGTGAGAGGGGGTGAGGGGGGACACAGCTGTTAAAATTTCCATCGGACTATTTTCGTGTATCTTACTTTAATATAAAATTTTCAAAATGTTCATTTAAATTTTGAAGTAAAATGTCCACACTCATTTTATAGTTCCAATAATCATTATTAACATTCGAATTCTTATTACAATAGCTTTTTTTATTAAATTAACTACTTACATAGGTGTGACTTTAAATTTATTTATCGTATACAATTTTTCAAAAGATCACAAAAGATAGGCTATAGAAACAGTTGATTGTGACCTGTTATTAAATTGTTAGTTGTTCACATTATTGTTGGTATGTTACATTTGGTTCGCTGCATCTATTAGGCCTATACTTAAAACCAATCCAAATTCATACTAGTTAAAAATAATAATCATTGTGTGCACATTTTAAATTTATATTCGTAATTTTTTTGATATTATAGTAGCGGTAAAATAAGGTGGAACATTCATCCTTATATTCTGTATATATAAAAGGTGTGTGGTTATATTATTTGGTAAAATTTCACAATCTGTATAAAAAACATCAAATGTATTAAATGGTATACTGTGTTTGAAGACCTGAAATGTTTCAGGATTTTATTTATAAAGATTCATAAACACTACAGCAAAACATCACATATTTCATAGTTAGTTGAGGTTCTTGTCGTCTTATTTAATTTTTAAAAAAGTTCTACCCTGGCAACTAAAAATGTAAAGAACATTAATTAAATATAATTGTTTAAATCAAGGCTTATACTTGTATTTTTTTTTTTTTTTCAATGGCAAAACCCAAAAATTATTTTTTGTCTATATTTTAGAGGGGTTTTTAACTTTTCTTATTTTTTTTTTTTATGATTGGTTTTGAAAACAGTCGATTACTTTTAACTCGCCCTTTAGTTTATTAGCCTACTATGCATTGCATTGGTCTATTAATATTTCTCCATATGTAGGTCTTTGTATTTTAATTTTTAATCCGAAACCACACATACCCTCACTTAAAACTAACAGGCTAGTTGACATAAAATTAGTTTTGAATAAATCCTGTATAAGAGATACGCTAGAGGCGTACGTTATAATAAATAATACAAGTTTTGAAAGTTTTTTATACCTTTATTCTGTAAAATTTCAAATGTTTCTTTCATTATTTTAGTAACACGAGGTATAAAGTTGACAATAAAATTTTGAAATAAATTTTTAGATTTCATTGATATGCTAATAAACTTGTTGACTAGTTGAAGTTGCACCTGGGGCCACCATTGTTCTAGGAATCTGTACACAATCCTAAAGTCCAAGGAAGATAACCATAGGCATATACAGATCCATGCAGCAGCCTTTGGCCTTGGCGAGAGTTTCAATACAATATTTTCTTGTCTTTACGTTGAACTATAATTATACTGAGCTTTTAGTTTACAAATTTAAAATTTTACAAGTAATCGTGTTATTTTTATAAGGGGAAAAATTATTGACTAAAGTCAAAAGTAGAACTCACTCTATGTTAGTTTCCACGACAATCGCTTAGAATCTGTAAGCTCAAGTCAATCAGTCCCCAACTTAACTAGGATTAAACTTACAAAATGACATGACTGTAGTGCCACACAGGTGAACTACATCCCATATGAGCAAATGGTGTCAGTTTCTGCGACATCCGCGGATGTCGCCACAGAGATTATGTTGGTTAAAAAAGTGTTAAAAAAACAACATTTTACTCTTTGTTACTTGCAAGTGTTGCCAACGATGCAGGAAACAACAATCGTTCTCGTTTGCGTTGGAGATTTTTTGGGTCAACTATCAGTAAAATAAGGAATTTCAAAGCAAACTAGGGTAGAATTTATGATTTTATATTTATCTTGATTGATAATTGTTTATTTGTTCATAACCTAATGGTTTGTTATCAACCAATAATCCAAGTAAAATACAGTATTAGTAATATAGTGTTGTTACGATATACCCGTAGCAAGACTGTTTCATTCTCTTTAATCAGCTGAGTAGGCCTAATGGTAAATATTAAAACTTAACTTGACTTCCGTTTTAGTTTTGACGCTTCATATCTGGAACACAAAAAATAGCTATTCAGCAGATCTTGGAAGCAGTTATGCTTTTTCCTCTAGAGACCTTGTTAAACTTATTCCTTTCACTAGGTGTAAAAGCAACAGATTTGTCTGCCAGTACAGTTACCGGTACTTGACCACCTGTTGCAGACCCCCCCTCGACCCCCCTCGAACCCCCCAGGTGTCCAGGTGTCCGCCGCACTATCATTTACCTGTCAACACTACGACTACGGAGAACGTTGACCTCCACCTCCACCCTCCAGGGACCTCCGCCGGACCACAACAGTCACCGCTACAGGCAGTAGATGCGGCTCAACATGAAGGTCAGAATATTATTATCTTGATACTATTGGGTAGGAATTTCCATTATGAGCCTTCTCACCCAGTAAAAACACTTCATGGCTCATCATTCCTCTGTTTCTGGTGATATTTTTTATATTTTCTTGAAGATAAATGTTGGAGTCGGTGCATCATACGTAAATTCAACTAAACGAGCACCAAATTTTAAGAAAATAAATTGAGAAACAGCGTCGGAAACTGAGAAATAGAACACCATGCTTTGCCCAAAAGCCACTTACATAGTTGAATATGCGCTACTAGAACAAAAGTGAAACTGAATCTTGGGAGAAGTTAGGTTACGTTTACCGTAGTACCGTTATCAATTTGACTTGGTAACAACCTTTGCTTTATGTGCAACCGAAAGTGAGTTCTTCGAACTTTACTGGGGTCATACCAAAACAATGTTAGAGTCAATGTACCATGCGTTAGTTCCGATACATAGTGCATTTCTTCACATAAGACGAAAAACTATTATTTACAAAACCATTTGAGGTTAACGAGAATTGAGTTGGTAAGATAACGATGTGTGCGTTCTTTACATTTTATGGTTTACTTTGCCAGTGTCCTCCCTTCGTTTCTCTCTTCCTTTCTAATCCTTTACAAAACGACCAAATTTTCACATGGCTCTGTCTTACTCATTATTGAACATGATTCACCTTCCAACAACACCAAACAATGGCTTGACTGCGACTCCGAGCTCAAAGGAATACATAAAAAAAACCGAGTAGGCGTATGCAAAACAAGTAGTAGGGGAAAGTGGGGTATAACCGGGTGGCTAAGCTTTAGTGACCTGTAGATGCCATGTTTTTATACAGAAAATTTTGAATAATGTCTCAGTTTATCTTGTGTTTATTTGTTTTTGAATTGCTTCTTTTAAAAACTTGATAAGTCTTATAGTTTTTTTTCTGCGATTTTTTTTGTAAAAAAAGTGCAAGTACCCGGATTCACCCCACTAGTGGGGTGATACCGGGTACACATGTTAAGTATATGGGTAATAGAAAAAAAACAAAATTTTTAATATGCCTAAAATTTTATTACTAAGTACACACAATTAAGTCAAAATAGTATCAAAGATAACATATTCAGTTAATTTATGAGCGAAAAATCAAATTTTAAATATTTAGATCATATAACATGTATAAATACCATCCGGTTTTACCCCGCGCGTCATACCCGGTTTCACCCCACTGGTAGTAACTAACTAAAACTTAACATATTCAGAGTGCTTAAAACTAATTTGAGATATTGCTTATATCAGTGTAAAGATAAAGTCATAGACTACGCAACAGTGTAATCACCTTCGCTGAAACTCATGTAGTTCTTCCGTAGTAGGCGATCAAACTGTCCGTAACATTGGGAAACGAAATATCAAAAACAAAGAAACGCTCTTAATAGCCAGAGTTCTGCTCAGAGACTAATGGTGCAATGTCCGCCACTTTCCCTCTCCAACTACATGTTAATTTCGGCATTTATCGCCAGGTACCAGCACTTACTTGGTCAAAACCCGACCACCCGGTTTGTACCCAACCACCCGGTTATACCCACCTCTCCCTAAATAGGACTTCCAACCTTATTGTTTTCCAATTTTTCAACAATTTAAATAGTGCTTTATGTTGTTTCCTTTGTCAAAAAGTAAAAGTGATTTTTAATGAAAAATTTTTCGTCGAATAATATGTGTTGTAACGGTTTCTTGTAAAGTTTCTTGTAATTGGGACCATTTTTTAAATAACTTGTGACAAACTTTGAGACAGGGTTGTTTGCGAATTAAAGTAAAAATTTTAGTTTTTAAATACTTCAGCACTTTAAGAGTCATCTTCACCCCTGTGCCAGTAGCCATTGTTGCGCTAGTTGCGCAGTCGGCAATTTTAACCATACGGCTTTTAATGCAAAACATGGTATTTTATTCCCCTGTTTCGGAAGCCGTTTTCAACCAATTTTCTTTAAACTTGGTAAGTGTTTATTTGAATAGTTACATTAGGCCCCTCATAACTCAAAATTTCGAAAATTTCACTAATATTAGTCTTTGTGACGTTGCAAAGTAACTCGATTTCTTTAGTAATATTTGGGAAGTTTTCAAAATTTCGAGGCATGAGGGGATAATAATTCAACTAAACACTTACCAAGTTTAAAGACAATCGGGTGAAAAACAGCGTCCGAAACAGGGGAATAAAATACCATGTTTTACATTAAAAGCCGTATAGTTAAAATTGCCGACTGCGCAACAATGGGCTACTGGTCCAAAGGTGAAAAACTCTTAATTATCAGCCTTTTGCCAAATAACTTTTTCCAAACACTACGAAATAAAAGAATTACTAACCCGTACACAAATCAAGTATTAAATTATTAAAAACATAGAGTGCTGGGGACAAAAAGGTAATTTTATTGACCCCAGGAAACTTTACGACGCAATGGGGATCATGTTCAATAATGGATGTTTCCGTTTCCGCAACAAACATGGTGGATAATTGGCTGAATACTCCAGTATGATCAGAAACGGTTCCTTTATCATGGGACCGAAGCCTTGTGTATCGGAGGGCAACTAATGAAAATCCGCCCTGTTCTGTTGTTAGTCCATTGTTACTTGCCTGGCTTCTATAGCGGTCATAGCGGTTATATTGTCAGAAAATAGAATTAATGACATGTTTTTAAATTATTTATATAATTAAAGTTTAATTTGATAATAATACGTGTTAATCGTAAGGCTTTTAGTGGAGAGAGATCAACTTTTTCTCGTCTGGGTAGGACCAACGGTTGAACGTGAATTCCGAACTACGGTAGCGACCGACCAATAGTTTTGTCCCCGAGCCAGGAATTGAACCCGGGCCCGCTGGGTGATAACCCAGAGCTCTACCACTGAGCTATGACCGCTGACTATCCTCAGATGAAAAATAAACTATAGTTTAAAATTAATTAAACAACCTAAATTGGATTTGCGTTTAAATTTTATTCATAACAAGCTGCAGCATTAATTGAAATTGTAACTGAAATTCTAATAAATTATCCAACATTAAAAAAAGATTTTTAAGAAATTTCGACTAAAATAATTTTCTTCAGTAGAATACATTTGCTAAAGCATGAAACGCACAAAAGAGAACAGAAAAAAACGAACAGATAACCAAAGCACTTTACTTCAACTTGTAATTTCATTTTATTGGTTCATTTAGCCCATTAAACATTTTATCAAGGTATTTTAAGGCATGTTACGTTCATGTGTAAGTAATATATTTTAACAAAAACTAAGACTAAAATATTTTCTAATTAAAATTCATTATTCAGTTATTGCTCATATCCAATATTTTTAATCGAAGTTATTCGGTCCACTTGTTGGTAAGCGTGACCATAAACAATAGAAACAAACGAAACTTAGTAACAAAAGTAACTGAACCGCTCGTGAACACACAAATCATCATTATCTCCAACTCCCCCGACCGGGTTTCCGGAATCCGGACGGAGTGTGGAAGAAAAAAGCGAAAAAGTGTCCAGCCCGCGGTCTAATTGGGCGTGTGTGATGGTCAGGGGCGACTAGTGACTCGCTACCCGTGGGGGGGGGGGGGGGGGTTGCCCCGAGTTATAGATTAATAAGTAGCCATTAGCCAGACACAGTTTTGTGGTTTCGGATCATTAGTTGCGGCGGCATCGTTGCGTCCCCTCTTACCGTGGAAAGTAATTGAAATATCCAGGCAAATATTGACGAAATACATTAGAAAAATTCAGCTGTAAAATGCAGTTATTGATATATGAGTGGTTTTTGTTTAGGGATTGAAGTTAATTTTTTAACATTGTGAAACTCTTATTTATGAATTAGTTAAAATTTTGACCACATAAATATCTATAGGTTTTTAATGTTTTTTTTAAATTTTGGCTAGCAGGTTTCGTTTTACTTTCCCCGTCCACATAGACGGGGCTTTAAATAATTAAAGGGGCGAGCTTCCATAGTACATTGGAATGGTGCTGGTAAAATCTTGCCGTTAGAACGCGGATTCGAACCCACGATGGTATCGATGCAAAGATCCCCAAGTCCGGCGCTCTAACCACTACGCCACCAACTCGTCCACAATAGGGATCTAAATTTAGATCTAAATTACATATCCACATTTTGATCCATAGCATTATGAAAATGTATGAACACCATTTTTAATAGGTTATGGCAAAGCAAAAGTGTCACTAACAATTTAACTAACAAATAATGTTGATTAACAAAGATTGTGAGAGTGTTTGGCCACACTATGTTTCTTCTACTATTACAACATAGTTTCTATGTTCAGACGATAATGTAAGTCTGTAATTTGCAGGTGAATATGGTGTTGAAATAAACTACTGACACAGTATGGATAAGAACCTTACCTGGTGTGGTTACGAGTCCCTCCTTTCTTATTAAGAGTCATCTTCACCTTTGGGCCAGTAGACCATATAGTTGCAGAGTCGGCAATGTTAAACATACGGCTTTTAATACAAAACATTATATTTTTTCCCTGTTTCGTACGCCGTTTTTTGACCGATTTTCTTTAAACTTGGTAAGTGTTTAGTTGAATAGTTATATTAGGCCCTTCATACCTCGAAATTTTAAAAATTTAACAAATATTACTCTCTTACTCTCTGTGACGTCACAAAGTAACTCGATTTTCCTTAGTAATATTTGTAACATTTTCAAAATTTCGAGGTATGAGGGATCTAATATAACTATTCAACCAAACACTTGCCAAGTTTTAAAAAAATCGGTTGAAAAACGGCGTTCTAAACAGGGGAATAAAATACCATGTTTTGCATTAAAAGCCGTATGGTTAACATTGCCGACTGCGCAACAATGGGCTACTGGCCCAAAGGTAATCAAGTGCTTCAATACCTACGTTAGATACTCACCCATAAATATATATAAACCTATTAGTCGATGAAATATTTATCCAATCATTTTTGGTCATGTTACCCACTAGGGATTTCAGAGGAAGGCCAGGCCATGACTTGGAACACATTTCAGCAAAAATGGCTGTCCATTTTTTTATTTTTTTTTTTCAGAAAAAAATTTGGTTTAATCTTACTACACTATACAGTGTGCACATTATCGAAACAATACTTTGGGTGAACGTCTTTCTAAACCACAGTATATAATTATTGAAATTCATTTACCGATAATAATACTATTTAATTTTTCTATGTGTTTAACATACCTGGTATTATTTGCTTCAGGAGTCTTTCCGCGCACGCTCGCCTAGAGATGAACCTTGGAAATGAAAGCAGGATCAGAAGGAATACTAACTTCAAAATTCGTAAGTATACTAAGGTGTAGGCCTATAGTTTATTTTACATAATTCAAAATTTTTATGAATTATACTACGGTAGTTCGTTTTAGTGAGCTGCAGTACCTGCGCTATCTAGGTAGTTTGTCCCATAAGAGCAATGTTAAATTTGAAGCATTACTATGAGTTTGTTATTCTTCGGAAAATTTCAAACTTAATGTCATTTTAAATGTTCCCATAGTATCTAGTGCTTAACGTGATAGAAAATTAATTTTAAAAATCATCCACTCGAATAACGAATAAAATATAAATATAATTACCACCATTTCAAAACCACTTTTATACAATTTTAGTAGGTTCATTGAAAATCCATCCGCGTCATGCACTCCGCCATTCCCTTATGGTGAACATATTCAAGTTTCATGCAAATCCGATGCAAGATTACCGAGATATAGTGTTTCAAAGACAACAGTAATGTTTTGAATTTAACACTGTTCTGATGGTACTGTAAATCCAAGATGGCGCAGGTACTACTCTTAAATTAAAAGTTTAAAGTTCACAACTTCCATAATTTTTGCACAATTTGCTTTTTAGACATATTTTTATTTGTAGACCCATTCTTAGATGGAAGCAAACACTTTCATGCACAGTATTTAGGCCTATATTTCTTTCATTAATTCATATGATTTCAATATTACATATTCAAGTAATGAAATGTTAGCTAAGAATAGCTATTTGTGTAATAAGAGCGTAAAGTACGTCATTGCCACTCGAGAATTGTAGATGGCCGCACGAAGCGTTAGCTGAGTGCGGCCAAACAATTCGAGAGCGGCAATGACTATTTACGCTCGTAATACACACAAGATTTTTCCTACCAACATAATTGCTACAGATTACATGTTTTATTCTATACAAAATGTCATTTAGATTACTTTTGATTTGTTTCTGTTGGAACACACTGTTAACTATCAAACATAACCTCAAAGTAAAAGAGAAGCAATTACTAAACGACAACAATGAATAACAGCTGTAGCATGGCTTGTAATAACAGCTGATTTCAAATTGCTGTTTGATCTAGCGTGCGGTAAAGAATCATTGCCGCTCTAGAGCGGGAAAGAAACGGAAACCGGATATGAACTGTTTTGCATAGGGGTTACAGGTGTGGCAATGCGATTATTTCCATGCAGTGGTAAGAAAACCTAATTTTGTATCCCTTGACTAAGATTGTATAACTTTATATCATAATGACAATATCATTTAATAATAATATAGCCTATATGTAAATATGGAACATATGGAAGAAAATGTATAACTGAGTTTGCTATGTAAATATTATAAAAGTTTAAAAGATTAAATAAATATTAATTACTAGACATGGATTTTTATTCCCCTGTCTGTTTTACGTAAAGAGTATAAATATTTTTAGGCCATTCATATATTTATGTTTGATTTAATATACGGTATATTTAAACTAAGGAACTGGTGGTTAATGGTAATATCAAGGGCAACGGCGAACGCTATAGTAATTGGACAATGATAATAATTTAATTATGCCTAAGTTTGAAGTTTATACTTAAAGATTACACCAGTAATTAAAAAGAATTATTTTTTACACTCTGATAAGTACTTGAAAATTTATAAGAGTAACTTCGCACTAACGTTGCTTGAATCATTATGTAGGCTACTAATTGACAGTTTTATCGATTTTTTCATTATTAAAGCAAATCTTGGGTAATGTATTTTTAGTAATTATTGATAAATATAACTTTTTACTAAAGCTTTCAAATGTTATTTAGCTACCTAAACGAAAACACTAGTACATTACAGTACTAAATGATGTTTATAACAAGTTATTTTGGTTTTATATAGTAAAAAAAGCCCATTAATATACTATAAAAAATGTATACCCTAGTCCATAAACCTTTATGTCAAAATTCTTCTAAAATTATTTTTGGCTGTTTTTTCTGGTTTACCTTAATAATTTAATATTATTACAATCACTCAAATACATAATTTTATGCATATTGTCTCAAAGATCAACTATTAAAATATTTTTAATTATATTAATCATGGGGCTCTAACATCAGTGATTTTACTGGTGATGCAGAGTCTAGTATTAGGAAGCACTCTGACTCCTTTATAGTTTAATGAGTAATATATTTGTTATAAGTGTCAATTTAGATGAAACAATTAAATTCTGAGGTATCAAAATAGTGTAGAACTAGTGGCTCATAGGGGCAAAAGCCCCTAATCATAAAATTAAAATAGCATGAACCATAGCGGATTTCCAGTTCTTCACTACAAAAGTTTCCAAAAGATTTAATTCTAATTTATGTAATATTTTAACAATACGGTACGGTTTGAATAGGATAACCATTAAGAATTTATATATTTCCCATTTTGTTGTAAAGTTTCTGACCTGCTACTTTTTCCCTAGCATGTGGGACAAACGTCTTTGATTTTAACTCTCTCTTATAATTGTTATTCTGCAATCTATGAAATTACCAACAAGTTTCTGGGAAAATTTAGCTAACAGAATAGGCTACCAACTCTTTGTTGACTTATATTTTATGTTTTAATTAATACATAATCTTCACTCACTTTGATCATTTGATACTTCTTGTTTTAAAATCAAACAAAAAACACGTTTTAAAGTAAATAAAGTAGGTGTTTCTCAAACCCCAATTCTGCGCTCATTGCGCCCCTATCACTTAATAGGCCTAATGATGTTTGTCATGTTTTTTTTTTTTTTTTTTTTTTTTTTTAAGATACATGCTTAGCTAGCAAACCAGTAAATTTTATATTATGTAATACTGTAGTTTGTAAAGTTGGTAACGGTGTAAGTAGAATATTAAGTCGCTTCAAGCCACAAAACGTCTTATTATAGTATTACCACTCTAGGTATATATTTATTCAATTGCTTATTAATTGTTCTTCATTTAGTGTTATCATCTGTCTCTCGTTTTAAAAGCAAACTATAACACATGCTTTTACACCCAAAAAACTCTTGTGTTGAAAATACATTATTAATGTTGGCTCAACAAAAAAGTTTTGTTACTATACAACCATAGTTAAGTACCTTTGTCGTAACAGTAAGATACTGTTGACTTGTTAAGGTTGATTTTACTTTTAATATAGTTGTAAATACTTTAGTATCTAATGTATTGCCAACAGTAAGCAACTGGTTTATGTTGATGGTACTTTATCTAATGTTCATGAGATATTGGTTAAGTTTGAAACAACAGTAAGATATTGTTATTTTTACTGTTCATTTATTTGATTCTACATTAGTCCATATACCTTTTCTTTGAAATAACTTAAGTTACTGTGTTTTGAACACAAGTCAACTTTGAAACGACACAAGCTTATGTCAAGTTAGCATCTTCCTTACAGTAGAATTAACAGTAAGGTACACTTCCTTTGGCCTCAGGAACAATACCAGCGGCTTGAGTTCAGAGAGCAGATAGCTGAAAAAGAATTAAAGTTAATGAATAAACCTTAATTTTATCTCACTAAAAGTATACAACAACATTTTTAGGGTTAAGCGTACAATATTTCTTTATTTCATACATACGGCGAACACCATTTTTACAAGGAAAGGTATAAATGCAATTCATTCAAGATGACAGATACAAAACCATTACATGCATGATGAATGTGAAATAAATATTTAGTTACTAGACATGCAAGTTACTCATTCAAGTTGGTAGCTAAGACAATAAATGTGCAAAAAAAATAAAATGATTACCTAAAATGCAAATCATACAAGTGAAAGCAATTAGAAATATAATTATTACGTACATAACAACAGTGTAAATAAATTACTTAAAACTATATACATGCCTAGCAAAGCTTATCAACAAGATTACACATGCAAACATTTGGAAATAACATTAAACAAAGACAATAAATAGCTCATTCAAGTTGGTAGGTAAGACTATAAATGTGCAAATAAAATAAAATGATTACCTGACATGCAATTCATACAAGTGTAAGCAATTGGAAATATAATTATTACGTACATAACAACAGTGTAAATAAATTACTTAAAACTATATACATGCCTAGCAAAGCTTATCAAACAAGATTACACTTGCAAACATTTGGAAATAACATTAAAAAAAGACAATAAATAGAGCAGGCTATACATGCGCTGTGCCCTGTTATATACATGAAAACGTGAAAAATGTGCAAATATATGGGAATATTTGTTGGTTTAAACACTATAAACATTGAGATCGGCTTACATGACTTCAAATTAAAGACCTATCCTACATGCAGTTCGATTAAAATGAGATATGCTTTCTCTTGGCATATAGTTTTGAGCAATCAGTATTGTAAGAAATGAATGTACAATTAATTACTAGGACAGGCTACTGAGTCATCTCTGCATGAGGCTACTATTAGTGACAGAACAGTTAGGCCTACCGGCCTACCTACAGTATTAGAAAATATAAAGGATAGAAGTTTGACTTACCTTTAAACACATCAATGTGAGTCCCCAGGTTCTCACCAGGGATTCCGTGGCTTCGTCCATCTTAAGTTTTAAGGTAAAACTGCATTAAATAACCTAACCATTAACTCCAGAGCGTGGGCACAGCGATCGCGAGTCATGCAGTCAGGCGTCTACTTGTCTTGGAGGAAGAAGAAGAATATACAATAGATAGAGGTCACGTGACTAATATGGTTTACTTTTTAACATTAGGCAATGTTCAGCCTACAAGAACTAATGTAGATTCAACAGTAAGTAATGTGCCAGTGACTGGTACATTACTTACTGTGGACTCTAGAGTCCAAACATTAGAATAAAGTAACAACAACACTAAAGCAGAGTGTTTTTAACTTTAAGAAATTAACACAATTTTTTTGTTATCCCAACATTAGGATATTCTTGAATTTATTAGATACTACATTAGTTAAATTTAAAGATACACTAACTACCAATAAAACAGCTTTACATTAACATTTCCTTGATTCAACAGCAGCATTTTTATCAGTGTATGTACACAAAGCATACGTTTTACGAATCCCCATGATATTCTTATGGAGGACGTTTTACGTTATTCCTCCTGGTAACTTTATAGATAATTTTCCCTCGTGCATGGGACCGAGGCCTTTAATTCTAAGAGCAGTCACATCTTCCTGTAATGTGTATAATGCTCACAATTTTCCTCGAGAAATTTCGTTTACAGAATAATATAGTGTAGAATGGCTGCAGACTGGATACAATTATGATTTCTGTATATTGCTATTCCTATAATGGTTATGATAACATATTTACTGAACGAATTAAAATTAATAGGAGTAATCTCCGAATGTTAAAATTTTTCTCCGTGTTGTTGTAAAAGAAGAAAAATAACTAGCTTAAACGTATAAATTGCGTTAATTATAGCTTAAAGTATGAATGATACGATTTTTAATAAAAATACATTGTATAAACGTGCCCTTAGTGTATTAGTTAGACCGATTCTTCTTTCTCTTTCCTCCTTGATCCCCGCGGCGTGTTTTATATCCCCGATACTAAAAACTCTAAGCTCCCAGAGACACTTCAATTTAGCAAAGAGCCATTTATAACCTGAAAAGTTCTTTATTGCCAGATGCAAAATCCATCGGGGCCCGGTGACTCAGCGATTACATATTCCAGATTAGACCCCATCAACAAGACATTAGTCTGGAATCGCTCGGGCTTAAAAGACGATCGGAAGTCGTGGCGAGGGAGAAACAGGGAGAAAAAATGGCGTGGGGAATTCCACATTCGCATTAGGCCTAATGCCCCCCCCCCCACCACCCGCGGCGGCCATATTTCTTTTCCAACTCCCCCGATATCACGCATCAAGCGATATGTATGCCGTATTGATCTACCCCCTCCCCCTTCGACCCCCCCCCCGCACCACCCACAGACGAGGCAAAAGCGCGGGACATTTTTGTACTTTTATTGCCCCTATACAAGGCACCGCACCGCCAGCGAATGTTTAATTTGTTTTCAATCAAGGCTCCGAACAAAAGAGAGTTTTACTTTTCTAATTGCCACCCCCGCGCCCGTTCCACCAGTATTCCGCCCGATTTCCCTAATAAGTGGGGCAAATTCCAGCCTTAATTGTCCCGATTCCCGAGCAAACTGCGAGTTCTGGGGTGTTTAACCCCCCCCCCCCTTGAAGGGATTAGTGATTAAATGTAACTGACCCTAGGTAGGTATTTTTTGTTTGGTGTGAAAAAAGGTTATCTCCTTAATTATATACTGTCTGTTAGTTATTATTTTTATTAATACTAGGATACTATTCTTCTCAGTCAGAGAGGGTCTTTTTACTCTCGTAGACAACCAACAACTTTACCAGTTTAAAGTATTAAGTCCTCAAACATTTTTATAACAGAAAATGTTATTGGACTCTATATGCTAAATGACATTACAGTATTTTAGTACGTAGTCTCGTTATTTTACCAGCCAATGGCTTATGTAACAGATTTAACCGAGAAATATAAAACTATCCATTTAATAGTTGTCCTCTTACAATGAAAACAATACATCAACTATTTTGAAGATTCACTTATCTGAAAGATAAAAGAATTGAGAATTATTCAATTGTAATCTTATCTGTAATCAATAACTGTTTATTCATTATTCGAGTGGATAATTTTTTAATTAATTTTCCATCGTGTCAAATGAAAGACACTATGGTAACATTTAAAAAGACATTAAGTTTGTAATTTTCAGACGAAAAACAAACTCAAAGTAATGTTTCAAATTTAACATTGTTCTTAAGGGACAAAACGCCGACATGGAATTAGTTCTGCAGACTCTTAAGTGCATTATAAAACTTATATGGGTGTATGAAATCTTAAAGTATTTCAATAGTAGTGTTTGGGAATACATATACATTAAGCAGAAACAACTATAGAGGAAGAAATCCACACATTCAATCCTAGGGTACCAACATAATA
Organism: Neoaliturus tenellus; assembly: GCA_030545055.2. NCBI lineage: Eukaryota > Metazoa > Arthropoda > Insecta > Hemiptera > Cicadellidae > Neoaliturus > Neoaliturus tenellus. Next base: position 21,293,889 of record CM061532.1, on the reverse strand, counting down.
ATAGAACAATTTCTTTGGAAATAGGTTTGGTTTATTGTGTTACATAGAAAGCTAGAATTATAAACGATATAACATTTTATAATCCGTAAGGAAGATAACTAAAACAATGCTCCTAGCGTTGTCAATGATTATATCTGTAACGTTATAATACTGTAAGGACGGGAGGCGGATTTTTCGTGCAAGTTGGCCAGATACCAGCTGGTTCCTGTAGCTGTAGACCTCCTAATGTAGATCCGATGGAGCTAGTCTAATGTGGGAGTGGCTGTCTTTGAACACCAGCCAGCGCCGACCTTTCTACCCGGCCAGCGTCCAAATGTCACCACTAAGACTGTGTCAGGGTACGGCTCCTCTAGAGGGGTAGGTAGGAGGTGGTGTTCTTCAAGTCACTATTGAATGAGCGATAACATTATAACATTTTTTACATCCATACACATTGTTCTACACTAAAACTAACTTTTAAATCAAACTACCATGGCGGTAGTGCTATATAAGAAATTTGATGCATTTCCAGGCTGGTTTAAAATCTTGAAAGGAAGTATTCAAAATTTAAAATTATATTATTTAAATATGTAGACTAATATCTTTAAAATGTGATTTAAGACAAATGTTTTAAATGTGGGGAAATAATATAAAACTATGGAACGTATAGAGTGCTTTATTAAAAAATTTTACTTGAAGATAATATATGAAAAATATTTTTTTGTACTTAAATTTAAAAATAGTACCGGGGAACTTAGCTAAGCTCTAATAGATTCTAAACATATATATTATATGTTGTATTCTATCCAATATTTTAAAACCAAGTTGAAAGAATAATTCTTTTTTATCATCAATACGTAATAAAAACTATTAGAATTTATTTTAAAGTAAGAGTATCCGTATAGTAACATAATCAACTCTCGGTGTTAAATCTTGTATATTTCCTGAGATACTATGGTAATGTCAGTAATTCCCACAAGAGAACTTAACGTCTCTGGAAACATTTTCCGTAACTCGGATACCGAGAGGTGGCTAAAATTTGTGTCTCATAAGTTTCAATCATAGGCCCTATACATAAATGTTATGATAGGGGCAAAACAGGAGCTTAGGGTTTACAAATTTCTCGCCTACAAAAAGCGCGATTAAAGGCTCACCTAAAGAAAGTAACAGTCAAATTTGAAGTAAATCGAACAACTATCGTGCTAGAATATGTATGTGCAGTGTCATACTCCCGCCATTACCCTCTTTGCACTAGCCTGAACCCCCTTTAGAACCCTTGATTCTTGCATATCTTACTTTTAAAATCAAAGTGTAATTGACTCTATAAATACGATGGTTAAAGTCCTTCCTTCCTTATTACTAATCCTCCTATTTCTCATATTTAGTTTTCTCGAGTACCCTATGTTTTTGGCACATTCATTATTAAAGCCAAATAGGAAAGCTTTATGTGTTTCATTTTATCACCCTGATTTTGAAAAGCTCTTTTTGTTACAATGTGATGAAGTAAACACAATCGAGAGATAAATTTATAAATAAAATGAAAAATTTAAGAATGTAAGAATAATTTATTGAGTGTGTTTTCTGTGGTAGTATACACTTCGAAAAACTCCACATTCCTTTTTATACCCAAAAATTAGTGAAGTATGCTTTTCCCCTTCTGAAAAAATAAACTGGAGATTTAGAGATGAATCAATCTGAGTTTTGAAGCTTTAATTTCAATTTTATTATGGAAGGTAAGTGGTGGAATATTTGGGTAAGAGAACAACTACCCTAAATTCGTTTACTTTACATCTATGACTTCTGTTTAAAATAACCAACTGAATCTAAGAAAATGAAAGACGATGTGGTAGAAAGGTCAACAGAGTCAAAATGAGAATGTGAATACTTCAAAAACAGAATGTAAAACATGAGTAACCTTGTTAAACTAACTACTGTAAATGGAAAAAAGTTGTTTACACAAGTGATTCATTTTAGTTTAGCGATCAAATAAACCTTGAAGGACATGTTTCAGCATAAAACCTATTATAGTCTTAATTTCAAAATTCCAATAATTGGACCCGTCGAGCGAATGGTCGCAACGCAGCTCAGAAACTTACTCTACCAAGTTGTTCAACGAAACTGTTAAAAGGTTTAGATTCGTTCAATAGCCCGCCTCGACCAAGCTAACTAATTAATTTGGATGTTTTCTTCGGCATGGAGGTTGGTCGTCGGAAAGTTGGTTTTAATCAGGAGAGGATCCAGCGTAAAGACGTCCAATGGCGAAGTTTTCAACCAGCAATTTCGGATCTACATCATCCACAACTGTCAGTTTTAATAAAGTGTTTAGAACAGAATTTGCTTTACCTGCTTCCTTCAAAGATGTCAATATCGATGAAACTTTTGAATATTTTATTACTAGACGGGTTTGATGATCATGAAATGCCCTAAATCTTTTGATGCAGGATAGGTAATGTATAGTTAAAGGTGAAGAAATACATGATAAAACATCATATTTTCATTTATAGAGACATTATACTTTTAAAAAGATTATTGATGGCCACTGAAAGCCACACAAAAGTTATGAATTATGAAAGTGGTTGAACTGTAGTCCAAATGTGTGTTTATTTAGTAACCCTCCAGTTGTACCAAATAAGTGAACAAATTAAAAAATAAAACATTGGCTATTGAAATTATGAAGCTTACTTTACTAACTTAAAAACACATCATATATCTTTTAATAATTAATTATTAATAAAAGGAGGCAGTTACTACAAGTGTTTACCTGCATTACGGTAAACAATTATTTTGTCTGCGGTTTAAAGAAGTTTGTGGTTTGAAAGTAATAAACGTCGATTAAAACCACTTACATTTGTATTGTTCTTGGACTTTTGGACCATCGGTCATATTATTCTGTTGGTTGAAAATATAAATATTTTATATTGAAATCTAAATATGTATACACTTTTTAAAACTGATTTTGAAGATATATTCTTGTAAGAAATTATTTTATCTATTTTTAAAATGTCTTATAGAAATTCACAACAATTCAGACACAGTGTGAGTTTGGTTTTTCATAAGAGGCTGTCAATTATTTCAATTCTCAAAATATCCGTACAGCAGGATCGCAGACGGATAATCCATTTATTCTTTGCAATGTGTTATCAAACAAATTATTTTGTGAAAGGCGACAAACTCATATTGATCCGTCTTTAACTTTAAAACAGGTGTTCACAAAATGTTGGTATATAAAACGAAAAGTTCTATTAGTCTTCAAAATAGTATAAATTGAATTTGTTACTTAAAAGCCAATTAATGCACTTACCAATGGACATGAACTATCGATCAAAATGGATATTTCAACTGATATTAACCATCACTTTAAAAACGTTATATTATTAATCAAAGTAGCGCTCATCTGGCCCCATCCCCAACAGTTGTGTGTGTTATGCCGGTATGTATATTTAAACAGGAGCTGCAAACATCAGTTTATGAGAGCCAAAGCCACGTCACAGAGGACGACTGGAAGTGTAACCAGCTGATATGTCATGTCATGCGTGGTCTACATGATGTAAGTTAATACTTTATATAGCAGTTATAGTAGTCAGTTAGCGAATTTCCCTACAGGGAATACGCTATTACGGTTAGCCATGGTAATACCTAAGCCCGGGACCATGTTACCATTTTGAGGTCCCTGGATGCCAAAAAGACCATGGTATGGAGGTGTAAGACCAGGTCTTTTGTCATGAGTTCGCGAACCAGCATGATCGGCTTATGGGAGTATAGTTTTATGGGGTTTCAAATTCGTCAAAATTGATTTTTGGCATTTTTGGACCTCAATTTTCTTAATTCAACAACTTTAACTAAAACTATTTAAAAGAGCTTAAAAAAATTTAGTATTTTTAATTTTTAACTTGGATGAACAGGTTACGGAGAAAATAAAAAATTAAGGTTTCCATGTTATTCTTATGGGGAATTAACAAAACCCTCTATCCCACCTATATTGACATAACTTGTTAAGATTTTGTACGTACTCAATAGGCAGGGTTTAACTGATATTTGCTTACACCACCCATATGGCGCAAACTTACATACTCACCCCCATAGGAGTTATGGGGAAAATTAAAAAGTGCCGAATATTTATACAATTTTATATTTACCTTACCTAACCATTATATTTTCTAACATATAATGAATAATCCCTATGTCAAAAATATATGTTATGTTCTGTTTTATTTAATAGTAGTAAATAAAACACCCATTAGGTTTCACGTACATTTTGAAATCTGCACTGATACAATTTTCTTTTTAACTGTTCCACCCACTTAATTTAATTAATTAACATTTTCAACAAAATCTAATGACAGCAAACCTACATACTCATTTCTATGCTATTTATGAAGAAAATACAAAATATCAAATTCCATTGGAAATTTGTTTAATACGCAGGTCTGCTGCGACGGGGACATTTTGAATGTCATAGTTCTTGGATTATGGAAATTTGTTTTTTATGATTTTCATATTTCGTGACATAATGAAATAAGTCGAAGATTTGTTCCACAATATTTTTAGTATATATATTTAAGATATTGAATTTTTAACCCAGAAATGTGACTCTTTTAATACACTGAGTTTTTTTTTAATGTACATTCACGTACATTTCGAGATCTGCACTAACACAATTTTCATTTTAACTGTTCCACCCACTTATAATTTCAATAACTACAAATTAACTTTCATATATAGTCATTTCTCAAACAAATAATAGCTTTTTGTGCAATGTTATTATTTTCATGATGTAGGATGGTAAGAAAAAACAATACGAATAATTTGTAAATTAATTTTAGTTACACTTTTTGGTCGAAATAGTATAGAACTTTTTATGAATAGGATACTATCACAATATTTGGTCATTTTTCAGACATGAATTTTGTGTTGAGGTAAGCCTATTGTTATCTGAAGGTATTCTGGACCCTTCACCTTGATCAATAAGTTCTTGTAAATCGACAAAAAAAAACACTAAAAACCCGAAAATACCTATAATTTATATATTTTCGTTTGTATTTTTTTGTTTTAACAAACCACAGCTCATCAAGATGAGTGGCACCCAGAAATATTAAAGAGAACTTAATAGGCCTATTTAATTATTAAGTTAAAATTTGCAGAATCGTTACTTTTCTTCATAAGCACCAGGAAAAGAAACATGACTCTTGAAACGAATTGCGGACAGGTCCAGCCTGCCTACAAGACAATTGTGTCATGTAATAGACTCGGACATTTGTTGCCGGAAGTCACCTAAACGAGAGTCAACCCTTGGCCCCAAACGCGTTTATAATTGTCCACAAATGTGACCCGGCGCATGACATGTGGGGGTTGCGTGTGTCCGCCCGGGGACACCGGGGACATAGACGTCTTCATCATCGGCGTCATCAGTGGCCAGGGTCAGGTGTTGTGGAGAGGTGGCTTCCGTTAGTGGGGCTGGAAAACGTTCAAGAGGAAAAACAACACCAGAAATCAGAAATCATTTATTTGCCATTGAACACAATATTACATAGTTTCATTAAATCACTAAATCACCATTTGATACAGGACCTCACATAATGGGTATTTTAACCTGAATATGAATGAGACGTTAGTGTAAGATGATTGTGGGGCGATCTTGTAGTCTTGTTACTGACTAAGGCCGACATTCTCCTTAGACAGGACTGTTAATTAATAGCCCAACAGAAAATGGCATATAGGGACCTACAGTTTAAGGCAGTTTGGCCGCGAGGCGAGTCAGGCGGTGAGAATCAGTAGTTCCAGAGTTCGCCGCTAGACCCCGCTAGGGCCACAATGGTGCAGCGGTCACGCACACTGGCACACAGATGCAAAGAGAGAGAGCCCCTCCCCCTGTCCCTCTCTCCCACCCCTCCTCTCGGCAGTCCACGTTACTCAACCAATCGCGGCTCGGGCTACGGCTACGGCACTGTAGCGTAGCAGCATGGTAAGCGGCATCGGGGATCGCGCGATTGTGTAGCCTAATGTTTTACACGATCCTATGCTGTGACAGGATTGTACAACTTATTTTTTATGTAGGCCTTTATGCATTGAATGCAGAATTTAACAGTAGAAATATATTCTAATTGATTAATAATTAATTGGTGATTTAAAAAATTCAAATGTTTAAAGTAGTTTTTACGTAATTTGATTATAACTCAAATACAATAAAAAAATAAGTTAATGATGTCGTTGCATGTTGAAAATTAAAATGTCATAATTTAGGCCTAAACCTCAATGCATTTTGGGAACACGTAAGAGTTGAAAAATAATAGACACACTTGTTATATTTCTTGTGTTTGCCCAGTGACAAGAACGTCAATTATTACCTTGGTTGTAGGCCTTTTACAATTCTCTACAACAAAAGGCCTAAAACCAAGGTACCAAATATATTATATTTCGATGTGAAACATATTTTAATCTTTAAAACATTAATAAAACATAGGAAATGCTAATGAAAACTTTTACAAAATTTTATAGATTATAATATTTTACATTTTATTTGGCCTTATTTCCACTTTTTTTTCTTTATTCTCTTTTGCATCGATGATGTAGGGAGCATCTCTATTCAGGCCTCTTGTGATCCTGCTCTCAACAATTTCAGGCAGAAGACACTCCAAGTAGAACTTCAATACAGTAGAAGCCCTCAAATCCGGCCACGTTGGAACCGAACCAGCGGCCGGATTTCAAAATGGCCATATTAACAGGCGGTTTATTAAACAGGTTAAACAGAGACCTATGTGTTCCAACAATTAACTATTAGGATGTATATAACCGTAACAGGTATCATAGTCGCCCAATCAATGCTATGTATAACTTTTTAACAATCATGATTTGTTCCCTCTCAGACATTGTAGCGCTGAAATTACGATCGGAAACACGACCGGTCGCTAGCGATGAACCTGCTTTTAACAGACAATAATACTGGTCTTTTAACAAAGGCTCTAACGTGTAAATGGACTGTAAAAGCGACGGAATCTGTCTAGTGACCTAACTTTCGTTTACATCGACGATCGGGCCGCGAAACACCAAACAAAAAGATAACGAAATAAAATTGAACACTAACACAAATATTTATAAGACATCCAAAACCGAATTGTCTGGAAATCGTCAATTGAACTGATATATTTTAGCGATGTAACATGGGACAAGTTAACTCTTGTCTATTTTTTCCGTGGGAAAAGCCCGGTTCTGAACATTTCATTTCCGGAACACCGCGGCCAGATTATCCGGCGGCCGAACCATCCGAGGCCGGACTAGAGGACTTCTACTTTGTAATATATTCATAGACATATTACTCTAAAAAAAATTTTAATTTAAAAGTAACAACGGATTTAAAGTAACAACCCGTAAAAGTAACAACCCGTAAATTTGTTCACTTTTATTTATACATTTATCATCAGGGCCCATTTAAAGTTGTTAAAAAATTAGTTCAATTAAGTAGGCGTAAGTATTTGAGAGCATAGTAGTACTTATTTAATAAAACAAAATTACAATATTTATACACTATAGTTGTTGCCCGTCGATACTCGACGGATATAGCTCCGGATATTAGTGGTAAATAAAACGCTATAATAGTGCAAACATGTAAGGTAGTCTATAAAATGTACTTCTTTGAACTGCCATACCAAGAACAATAATATATTTTACAGAAAATACTACGATTTTAGTTGGAGGGTCGGAAAAGTAGGCCTATTCCCTAAAACCAATAATGTTGCATCCTTGTACTTATAGGCCCTACTCTTTAGTATTTTATAAACATGTCAATTTGATTGTTTAGGTAGGCGCAAACCTAATTAGCCTAAGGAAACCGTTCTATTAGGTTCAACAACATCAGAAATAAGTAGGCCAATATACACTTGTAGGCCTATTGGATAAATTGTTAATAACAGTTTTTTTTTTCAAGAATTAGGAAAGGCCTACAGTGTTGTAACTTATGATGGTTGGCTTTAACAAATATTGGTATCAGGGTAGAACGTAGAGAAACCATTTATAACCACTTTAATGTCGCATTATTTATGCTGTAGTGTGCAAGTTTCAATAACTATCCAAATTTAAAGAATACAAATTTATTTCACAGAATATTACATAATTTTAGTTGGAGTGTCTGTCAAAGTAGGCCTAAGTTATAGGCATATTCCTTAAAAACAATAATGCTGCACACTTACTATGTAACACAGACACTCTTTAGTATTTTGCTAGCAAATGAGGAAGAACAGATGTTTCAGTTGTGAAACATTCTAAAACTAATTGTTTCAAAATCAACAGAATGTTCGGTCGAATTTCGACCAGTGCATGGGCGATCCCTAGGAAACATATAACATGCATAAAAAATAATTAATTTTTACTTTGTTATTCAAATATAATTAGGCCTAAACATTTACTTAATTTTTGTACTTTCGTCTGACATTCTTTTAAATGCGTAATTAATTGATTCCCAAATACTTTTAAATAATTTTTAAATATGTTTTTAATATGTTCACTAATAAATTTTAAATTAAAAACTCACTCCAATAAATAAAATTTTTATTGTGGTAAGGCCTTTCGCATTCAAGGAATGCATCATCAGACCATAACAACCAAAACAAAAAATAATTTACAAATACAAAATTTCTGCTAAACATCTTGTTTCATAGATCATAGTTCATCATCTAGATCATAGTTGCTAAACATCATGAGTTCATAGTTAAAGTTAAAGACATTTCATTACAACCTGATGAATATATGGTATCATTCGATGTGGAATCATTGTATCCTAATGTCCCAATACCAGTTACGATGAATATAATAAAATCCTGATTACAGTCAAATGATTTCAATGATCAAATTATTGAAGAGTATTTACGTCTAATTAATTTGTGTATGAATCAAAATGTTTTTCAATTCCAAGACAAATTTTACCGGCAAACATTTGGCACAGCAATGGGAAACCTCTCTCGTGTTTTATTGCCAACATTTTTTTGAGTAATTTTGAAATCAATGCCAAATCAACTAACTCTAAATTATTTTCCTAGAATTTGGATCCGTTATGTGGATGATGTGTTTGCCATCTTCAAAAACACTGAAGATCTCCATCAATTTATTATACAACTAAATTCTTTTATCCTTCAATTAAGTTTACATACGAAATGGAAAATGTTAGCTCATTACCTTTTCTTGATTTACTTGTAATAAGAAACAACTGCAATAAAGTTGAATTTGATATTTATAGAAAACCTACAAGCAACAGTCGTTTTACAACAAAAGATTCATTTGCCCCTGACTCTAAAAAAATTGCTGTTTATAACAATCTGGTATATAGACTGCTACATACTCCTCTTAATGAAAAAAGATTTAATGAAGAAGTTAAAATGATAAAAAACATAGCTCGTTTCAATGGTTTCAGCCCAAATTTAGTTGACAAAATTATAAATAGAATGAAAAAGAAAATATTAAAAAGATCAAGAACCACGATGTTTGAAAGCAAAGAAAATGATGAAAACTGGAGATCGGGGACATTTATCTCTTTTAATAAAATAATTAAGACATCATTTAAGAAACATGCTAAAATTAATGTTAGTTTTTCAACAAAATTCAAACTCAAAAATATATTAGGAAATGTAAAATGTAAGATTAGTGAAGAAAACAAATCTGGAATTTATGAAGTGTCTTGTGACGATTGTGATAAATTATATGTGGGACAAACAAGAAGAAATTTAAAAACTCGTTTAAAAGAACATGTTAGTCATGTAAAATTTAACAGACCTGAAAAATCTGCAATTGCTAAGCATGCCTTAGAAAATGGACATTGTTTTTCCCAAATTAAATTAATAAAAGAAGTCAGTAAAAATCAATACTTGTGGATGCACAGGAAACATTTGAAATGAATAAGCGTAAACTAAAATTGGTGAACAATGATCCCGGACCTATTCAAAATTCTCCGTTATTAAATTTTCTAAATATCTAGTCACAAAATAAATTTAAAATGTTTTTATAGTATACAGCTTATATAATAAGAATTTTTACCATAATATTGTAAATTAGCATATGTAACTTTAAATCAGATGTTTAGCAGAAATTTTGTATTTAAAAATTTTTGTTGTTTTGGTTGTTATGGTCTGATGATGCATTCCTTGAATGCGAAAGGCCTTACCACAATAAAAATATTATTTATTGGAGTGAGTTTTTAATTTAAAATTTATTAATTGTTCCAATAAGAAGAGCTACAGAAATGATGTTCACTAATATTTAATTGTTAAACTGAGAGGAACAAAAACCATAAAGTTAAAAGAATTAACAATACTGCAATCCTTAAACATTTAATATTCCAAGAAAAAGAAGTCAGCAGAATTAGAAAAAACGGCTCGAATGCCGGTCGAATCCGGCCCACGGCCCACGGCTGGCGCGGCGAGCATCGGGCGAGAGAACGAGGCAGTGAGAACGAGTGAGAGAGAGCGCAGATAACCTGCGCGGCCACGCGCCCGGGCGCGTGCGGCCGCTGTAGATGATCACCACTACACTCGCAGCGTCGCGCTCCGCGCTGACATGGTGTTACTTGTACCAACAAATAAGCAAAACTATTATACATATACATTATCTAAAAATTTAATCGTAATAATAGATAAAACCCACACATATTAAAACAAAACTAGTAATGAAATTGACAAAACATTTATAGAAAATAAATTATTAAAAAGAGAAAAAAAATTAAAGTTGTAAAATTTGATTATTTTTACATTTTAATGTTTTAAGCGTGCAAATTCAAATAATAAAATGTTTTTTTCACCTAAATATTCTTTGCGGTTTTCTTTATTTGTTGGTACAAAAATACCCTAATTTTGACGTTTCAACCTCCTGTAGTTCAGCCAAAAAATTTTTAAAAATTTTTTAATTGCCATTTTTGTGTTCATTACATTGTGGCAAATCGATCCCATAGTAAAAATTAAAAATTTAATTTTTGACCAAACACCCTTAACGTCGGATCCGAACCACAATTTCGACCTCACATATACGAATTGGTCTAATTATGAGGATGGTCTCTATGGATGAACTAGCATTCACTAGTGCGGACGTTAATCCCCACCAGGGAATATCGCATCCACAAACCATCACTTATAACCATCCACAATTCGTGACCTCCAAGTAGCTGGATTACAGGACGTCGCCACCGTCCCAGTAATTTGTATTAATAATGGTCAAATAATGGCAATAAAGCTACACGGTCATCTCTAGATTACACTCAGTTGGCTAATACCAAGACATATTTTTCTACAGAATCAATAAACATCTTAGAATTAAATAAGTAACAGAAATTGCATGAGAAACAATCAACTATTAAAATTCTAAAAGGTCTGCTAAAGCAAAATTATTTTCTATTGATATTAATTTATTGATGGAATAAAAAGGATGAACTAAAGGATAGCAATCATCAAATTTCCTCAGAAATTATTTAGTATCGATGAAGGATTGAAAATTCATGCTTAACTTATCAAAACTCTAATAGACTACAAGTGTGAATATTGTGTGTTTTATTTAATCTAGAAAAAGTTATTTTAATATTGAAATTACGTATTGCGTTTGTATGAATTAACATTATTGTATGAGTAAAGGATAATAGGTTTTCAAGGGTGTAGGCTAGAAAGTCTTAGAGATATAGATTATTGAGGGGATACACGATTGAATAGTGTAAACATAAGTTACTAACCAGACGAATGCCCTTATCCACTTTCTTGTTAATATGGCATGATTTTATCTATGTTAAGTAACCATAAGTTTTTTAAAATGTCCTATAAAATTTGCGTGCAAACTGTCTACCTAATTACAAAAGCATAACACCAAATATTTTGGACGATATAGACTGATAAACTAAATTACATTACATTTAATAATTAAATTACATTGTATGTAATTTTAAAACTATAACTGTGAAGCTTTAAAACTACAGTGGGAAATGGATGCCTCACTTACGGAAGGATTACATTATGTAGTATATAAGCTTTACTGACATTCGATAAACTAAGAACTAAGGGGATAGCCAAACTCACTGGCTTTTTTTTGAAAATATACTTCTCGTTTTTAATTTAACTCTTCCTCCTGGTTTCAGATTGGCTAACTAATAACGTCTCGATATTTTATTTTACATTCAATGTATGGAAAGCAACAATAAGTAATTCACAATAAGTAATTGGTATAGTCTATAAACATGGTAAAAAATGCGTAGACTACAAAATTTGCTACACTTATGTTTTACCTATTAAAATCATTTAATCTGGGATTAAGGTTAGCTTTAGTATATTCTACATACAGTAGTAGAAATTGACTAGTCATACGTTAAATCCTGCACTTGAGAAAGTGTAATGTGTACGTCTATCAGTTTCTTAGATGTCTTAGTATATTTTTTCTAAATACAAACATATTAAATATTTTAAAATTACAAAATAAAAAAAACACGGTAAAAACTAAAATTACTTAATTTTAAGTACGCCTCATTTTAATTTTTACCTAAAAAATATCATATTTATGTATGGAATTTAGAGTAGCACGTTGCTCTTCTAGATTTTGAAAGTTTTAAAATCTTCAATAATTATTAGTTAAATAAACAATTATTTATTAAGATGTATAGTTCGTTTTGGTCATAAACCATTTAATGAATTAATTGCATAGAGGGTAGAAAAATGCTGAGTATCCTAAAAATGCATTGCTGAAACATAAAAACTATCATTTTTATTCATAAGAGTGCTTTGCAAATTTACTAATAATTAATTTACTTGTTCACACACCCTCCCACATACATGTACAGGTTAAAACGCCTTTGTGAAAACACAGTAAAAATACACAGTACAGAAATAGTACAGGTAAAACGCCTTGTTAAAACGCCTTCTCCAGTTTTACACCACAAGTGAAAGCTTTAAAATCTCCAACTGACCCGTAACTTGCCCACTCTCGAAATAACCCCCCCTCCCCACTTTCTCACCCCCCCCCCACCCCACCACAACAGTAAATTCTTTTTAACACCGAGATTCAGCTAATTCATCCCTCTCGGGGGCTTAAGTTCTGCTAAATTCTAATCTGATAGTAGTCATAAAGAGGCGGTTAATTTTTCCAACGAATCTCGCCTTTCTCGCCCAGTTTCCCTATTATCATATAATTTGTCAATGTTATCTTTAAATTCAGCCCTTGGATTTGTTTCTTTATCGTTTCACTGAAGCTCGGGTCCGCTGAAATGTATCGTTACAGTTGAAATATGTCTTCATTTTTAACGGGTTACCCTATTTCTGAGTTTTCGCAATAAAAGTGTTTTACTTTTCCTGGTTGTATCTTATAGTTTATTTATATTTGGATCCCAGTGAATTAGAAGATTTCTTGCAAAATGCGTAGTCAGAAAATCTTTTGAAGCTAATTTTTCTAAAAATTCGTCCAATCTAAATTAAATTAGCAATTTTAAAAATGTGTTCGAATACAGTATTTTTTGATGTGAGCAACTTTATATCCTTTAGATAAGAAATTAAAATTCATGGTCTTATTGTGTATTACTCTCGCAGAAAAATGTATAATTTTTACGCTATATTGATATTTAAGAAATAGGGTATTACTTGAACCCAGTTTAATGCTGAAAATAAATCATTCATATTCTATATGAACGATCTTAGATGTCATACATAAGTACTGTATGATAAAAACTATCAAAATGCTAAGAAACTAAATTAAATATGGTTATAATTTTTACTTTAACTGATTATGCAATCCTGTGTTTAAACTAAATTGGTGTAGATAAAGCTGTGTTAAGCCTCCAGTAGCAGTGATTTGTGAACAATATTGAACTGCAGTTCGAAGCGTTTGAGACACTCATATAATTAGCATTGGTTAAAGCTATAGTGTGAGATCAATATAACTTACTGTAATAAATTAAGGAGAGCTGCAGATGTCTAAAACTAAAAGATAAATCGTAAATTTTTGCTCCATTAACTTTTTTATTTATTTTAGTACAAAAATAAGCTAATCAATTTTAAAAGTCATCAAATAAAACAAAAAATAGCATTATATAAGAATGGCCATACTTTTATCTTACCACGACATTTTGAGTTTTTCAAATGACTCATTTTGTAATTACAATACTGCATTTCCATAGTTATTGGGCGGTTATCCAGGAATATTTTAAAAGAAAGAATCCCTCCTCATTAATATTTCTCAGTTCTCCAATCAAAACTTTTACCAACATATCTAATTTATTTCACATAATACACCTTTAAAAAATACGATCTATTATTCAATTGTTAAAATTTACTTCTACTCAGTTATTGACGAGTTCTAAGCCGATCGACAGTCGAAGAGAAAAAAGAAAACTTTCATATTTGGGGAAGAAATTAGATTTGCGCCAGGAGCTCGGGCCCGAAGCAACTTTGACACCGGCAGCGGCGGCCCTCGGGAAATCATGGAGCGGATCTCGATCCAATATGGCGGCCGCCACATAAATATACTGGAGGTGGGTTTTATTCAACATGAAACATATTGCACATTGAGATCTAGCTTGGTGGTCACATAATCAGTTGTCATTTCAGGAGGAAATAGAAAAAAGTTTAATTGCTAATTACAAGGTTGAAGTATAGGATACTGTATTTATAGTTATATAAAGGGGATACTGTTGAAAATATATAATGATACCTGAACATTGCCTACTATATGTTCATCAAAATGTCAGCCCTTAAAAAATTGTACGTCTAATTTATTTATCCCAAAAAAAAAATTATAAAATCCTTTGAAAATTTATAAATAATAAAAATTAGTTTAAGTTTCTTTGATGAGAAACTATAGATGAGATGGAAGTTGTGATGATGCTTACAGATTAATTTATTATTCAACAATCTTATAAAATTATTTACAAAAAATTAATACACAACACATTTAATGGAATGTTACCAATTTGTAACTTATGCACTTAACAAGGTAGAGTTTTAAATAATTAGTCTTAATACAGTCTTCAGCTAATCATTGAATAAACAAACCATTTCATGCGCCACTAGCTAACAGTTAGCTTACTCATAACTTATAATTTTAAGCAATTGTTTGTTAAATATTTCATTTTATAGTATACCTTCACTGTACAAATTTGACATAATTGATTTTTAGAGCAAATATGTCGATATTTATTTACAAGTTTTACATTTCAATAACAAAAATATTGATCTAAATTTTTGTAACATGGATTCTTGAAATTGTTTCTCATTTATCTGCAATGGTAACTTCTAATGAAAATAATCATAGTCTATGTATTTCATGATGATAATGACTAGACAGTCCTATTTGAATAGTAAAGCACATAGTCGAACTAAAGTTATTTAATCGATTTCTTATAATTAAATATAACATAAATTTAGATTTCTATAAATCAGTTCTATAAAATACTAATCACAATTTTTCAACTGTCATATACCACATGATAATTCTGCAATATTAGTCCACCAAATAAAACCATTTATTTTAAATTTCAAACCAAGTCAGCAGTAGTAATATCTATTAGTGTACATAGTGTAATGTGAATGACACAGACATCTACAGACACAGTAGGTACTGTACTGCCCAGTGGGGGCATGGACCATTGTTATCTGGTTTTTCCAGTCTCACAACGCTAACACAGCAGCAGGCACAGACAGGGATTAAAAACCTTTACAACTCCAGTGTTGTTATCGATCGAAGCTCCCCCCCCCCCCCCCCCCCCCCCGAGGCCGTAGTTACGAGCTTCGCTAACAGGTCGCGCTGGCTGCTCGAAAAACATATCTACTTTTCACTTTTAAATATACAGATTTAATTTCCTTACTGTAAAAGTTTTCATTAAAAACTTTTTTAAGGTCATTTAGGTAGGCCTAGACACTATCGTCATGGAATGTGTTAAGTGTCGAGAACTGGCCAATTGTATAAAGATCTTTGTATATTATTACATGTTTATAAATACATGTTGTGAGGTTTATTACATGTCTGTTTTGAGTATATTATATACATAAGATATTTAGTGTGTAAATAAGTCTGATACAGTTGTTTCGTAATATTCAATGCATATTGATATTGACTGTGAATATTACCTTCACAAAAGTGAAGAAACACTAATAATTTGTTCTAAGTAATAACTATTTTTTAATTATAAAAGTAAGACATGACAAAAAGTCGCTTCTAAAGATATTAACATTTTTAATACATACTGCATCATTTTGCTAATATTAAAAATCGCTTACATCACGTGTCCCCTGCAGATTATCGCCAACTTCCATTTAAAAACTTTTATCAATTTAACAATTTTTTCTTTTAATTTATTTTTATTTTGCATAATAATAAACACACACACTGATACCAATTAATGTAAATTTTGAAATTCCTAATTCACACTACTTTTTATCATGGGACTGAAAACCGTGTGTCCCAAAAGTCCCACCTCCTCCCCTATTAAATTTTTAACGGGTGCAAATAATTGGATTAACGTCTGGGAAAGTTTCATTGAACAAAGGACGAGTCTTTTAAAATAAAAAAAAAATCAATCTCCGTCCCAGGGGATCCAAAATGGAGTTTTGGGGTGCAACTAAAATATTTGAAATACGAACCCCCCAATGTTTATATTATTTTGGGATCTCTAGTGTTTTATTTTTTATTTATTTGATTATTTTTTTAGACTCATATTCTTTGACATTTTTCTCTAAACGTAACGGTTAAAGAGCCAATTGAAGGTCATTTTAATCCCATAAGAATAACATGGAGCAAACTTTAATTGCCTAAATCTCCTAAACCATTCAGTCAAATAAAAAGTAAAAAAATGTCTTAAAATTATGTTTTAAGATATTTTTCACTGTAAAAAACTTAAAAATTGTACAAATTTTATTATTTGTCCAACATATTGGAAATACTTTTTTTGCGTGAATGACAATTTTATGAGTGAAATGTTCTTAAAAAATAATTTTAAGACATTTTATTCTTGAGTATTTTTTATTTGACTGAATGGTTTAGGAGATTTTGGCAATTAAAGTTTGCCCCATGTTATTCTTATGGGCCTAAAAATGACCTTCAATTGGCTGTAGCCAATTGACATTTTCTCTAAACCGTTAAGTTTAGAGAAAATGTCAAAGAATAAGAGAGTATCAAAAACAGGTTTATAATCAAAAAATAATATAAAAATCGGGAGTTCGTATTAAAACTTTTTGAGTTGCCCTCCAAACCCTCATTTTGGGAGTGAGGGATTGAATTTTTTGAAATTGAAAAAGACTCGTCCCTTGGTAATTGAAACTTTCCCATAATTTAATCCAATTAGTTGCACCCGTTAAAAATTTAAGGGGGGGGGGTGAGACTTTTGTGACACACGGTAAAGAAGACCTATAAAGATACGGATACCGTTTAAAATGCTAAGATGTTTCGCTATAATATAATAATTATTTTTTAATTTTTAACAATTATCTGTATTTATAAACCTCTTGTAAGTGTAGGCATTTAATGTAGATGTAGGCGTAATGTACCACAGTTTCATCATGGGTCTAAATACGGTACGAAGAAGAGTAGTGTAAATTTTTAAATTGAATAATTGTAATGAGAAGTGTTGTGTATAGTAATAATGTTTTTTATTTTTTTTTATACCTGTACTCAGAAACATCGTGTATATGTACAGAACAACAGTTTTATCACGGAAATATATGTTTAAAGTCAATACGAATAATGAAACTTGATATAAGATAAAATATTCATCGAGTTACTATAGCAACTTTTACTGAATAATTGCTTTTTATTTGTCAAGTGGTAGTACATTTATGATGATAACTATTTTATAACATACTACCTATAAATTTTATACTTCCACTTCCGATGGAGCTCAGGGATGCGATGATGTCGATGTCGACCGCAGTGTAGACCGCCCGCAGACGACACGACTGCAACTTGTCATACAGGGCTGTGTGGAGGCCGCATCTGGCTGATTGAAGGCGCTAATGGAAATCAACCCTTGCGGTGTGGGAATTGGTGAGATAAAAGGGGGGAAGTAGGCATTTAATTATCAAACAATATTTAATTACATATTTGTTCGTAATTACTGAAAATGTATTAGCAAAAGATATGAATATTTTCTAAATATTTATTTAGTATAGTTTTTCTCCCTTTCCTCTATTGCTGAGAACAAAACTTCTAGTTTTTAACATTTTACGCTTTGAAAATACAAGTCATGTTTACTCTTTATCCAACAGACTAATCGAATTTTCTTTAAAAGTAGAAATAGCAGCTGAACAAAATGAGTTAGGTCCTTCCTTACAATTTAAATCCCCCTTAATTAACCCCAATGAATTTGTTAATTCTGTTTATTTTTTAAATCCTCTGACGTCCTAAAATAGTATATAGGAGCGATTTGTTTTTGAAAGATTTAAAATGCAAAAATAGATCGGGTATTAGGAATTTTGAAAGGTATATTTAATACACACATTTTTGTGCAAACATAACAAACATAATTTGTTTTTCTTCATCCGTGTGCGACCTTTTTCCTGTAAAAAAAATCCAAATTTACTTTATACAAATTTACAAATTTGTTATAAACAAATTCTGTTTCAAAAAAACTTATTTTAAATCAGTTAAGCTTTATATTGATGTCCCACAATATCGCCTTTATTAAAGTTCAAAAAAAAAAAAAAAAAAATTGAAAACATCTACAAAAACGAAACTCAAGTATTAAATACATACATAACATGCAAATGATATATAGTGATTTGATGGTTTCGTGATGACTTCTAAACTAAAATAGATACCATAAGTGTAAAATAACTTATGAGTAAAAGTTATCAATTTGAACCTTTTTTCGATATTTATTTTTAAAATCTTTTAGGAAAAACATTTTCTAGCAAAACATTTCATATGATTTTTTAACACCATGTGTTTATCATGACCTATATTTTAGTAAATTTTTTTATGATTTCTGTCAATTATTTATTTAAATTATTTGGCATACAGTTTTAAATACTGTACCTGTGATTTAGCAAGTACACTACTAAAACCTCAACATATACCGGTTTTCAAAAGACTTTCCTCCCTGTTATTTTTTTAAGCTGGAGATAACAAGATATCTTCTGGCTCCCCCAAAACTGGGGTTTAGGGGGGGTTAAAGCCAAAATATGTTGATAGTAACTTCCCCATTTTTATATCATTTTTGGGTTTTATGCATAATTTAAAGACCATTTTATTCCTTTTTTTATTTTTACCTATAGGTTAGGGAGCTAAGGGCAATCGTTTGTAGGTCCATTTCCTAATTGTACAGATGTGTCTTTTTTATTTTATTGTGTATAAATGTTTTTGACATTAATGTATTTTGTAACATTAATTTTTTTTAATCTGTTTTTGCCTTCACTCTGTTTTTTATTTGATCATGCAATAACACTGTATACAGTAATTGGGCACACTATATAAGGTGTAGGCCTAATTTTTTTTTTAATTTGCACCTTCATTTTTTTATAAAATAAATATTACTGTTCAGTTTGCTTGAAAAATCTATCAACATTAAGGAAGTAAAATTTAAGATGACAATTAGATACCCCTTACTCAAAAATTTCAAATGTAATACTACAAATTCTTATACTACAATAAACGCTTTTAGGGAAAGCGATCCAAACCCCTCAAAGACTGTGGGCGTCCTGGGGATCGAACCGAATTTGACCTCTTGAACTGAAGTCCAAGACGCTAACCATTAGGCTATCAAGACACACCAATTAGCATCAAATAATAACATCAAACTTACAAAATTATATTTGTCCCCCATAATGCAAAATGAGTATATTGATGCATAATTTGATCATTTTCATGAGCAAAATGTTCTTAAAACGTGATATGTAAAAATGTTTACCCCCCTGGATTTTTAGGGAGCAAGTCAATTTCTAAAACAATAATAACCGAGTTTTGTATACTTTATATACTTAAGTTTATATACTTTCTATAGTTGAACACTTTTTATGTGTGTGTGTGTGTGTGTGCGTGTGTGTGTGTGTGTGTGTGTGTGTGTGTGTGTGTGCGTGCGTGCGTGTGTGTGTGTGTGTGTGTGTGTGTGTGTGTGTGTGTGTGTGTGTGTGTGTGTGTGTGTGTGTGTGTTTGTGTGTGTGTGTGTGTGTGTGTGTGTGTGTGTGTGTGTGTGTGTGTGGGTGGGGGGGGTTGATAAGGAAATGCTCTGTCTCAATGTTATTTGTTATTTTGGATGGTTATTGTTTTATGTTTTTTGTGTCGCATCTTATCCAACTTCTTACTTACTACCAAGAGTTATAACCAAGTTATCCAACAATGTTTATCCAAAAAAAGCATCCTTCATTTATAAACATTAATTTTATCGTTAAAAACTGTTTCTTTATATATATTTTACTTTAGTAACAGTGTTAATTCAAACACAATTTTCTAGACTACTTGTTATCAGGGGTTTATTTTATTATACCTAAGAAGAAAAAAAAGAAAAATGCAGACACATTTTTATGTGATATTTTAGGTTATAAACTTTTACGATAATGGATGATTGTAGGAACTTTCCTGTAGAAAATAACAGATTTACTGCTGGTTTTCTCAAATTTTAGTTGACCACAAGATCCTAGAACGATTCATGAATTCAATGATTTCTTCAGCTATTTTCACTATTGGACATTTTAAAGAAATCAATATGCCTCAAGAAGTTGTAGGTAAGTTTAATGGTAAATACAATATGTATATCTGTAAAATAGACGCTAACCATTAGGCTATCAAGACACACCAATTAGCGTCAAATAATAACATCAAACTTACAAAATTATATTTGTCCCCCATAATGTAAAATGAGTATATTGATGCATAATTTGATCATTTTCATGAGCAAATCGTTCTTAAAACGTGATATGTAAAGAATTTTACCCCCCTGGATTTTTAGGGAGCAAGTCAATTTCTAAAACAATAATAACCGAGTTTTGTTATTTTTGGGGTTTATGCGTGGTTTAAAAACCTTTTAATTTTTACTCTAAACCTACTGGTTAGGAAGCTAGGGGCAAAAGTTCTTTTTTGGTCCCATAAGTATAACACTGGGCAAACTTTCATTTCCTATATCTCCGAAACCTTTCAAGAAATAAAGAATATATCATGATGACGTTTTAAGAACATTTCGCTAGTGAAAATTATCAAATTAATGCATCAATATACTAATTTTCCAATGTATCAGTCTAATAAATAAAAATATGTAATTTTGACGTTGTTATGAAATAAACGTTTTTATAAACTCATTTTAACATTTTTACTCTCGAGTTTTTATTTTTATTTTACTAAATGGTTCCGGAGACGCAGGGCTTGAAAGTTTGCCAATACCTATTATTCTTATAGGGCTAAAAATGACTTTCATTTGTCCCTAACTCCCTAATGAGTACGATTAGAATAAAATGTCGAAAAACATAAAGGTTTTTAATTATGCATAGAACCCTCAAATGACATAAAAATGCTGGGTTACAATTTAAAAATTTATACTTTACCTCTTAAAACCCCGACTTTGGCGGAGGGTGGTTGAAAACTTTTTGGATTCAGTGTACATACAGTGTAGTGAGGTATTACTTGAGGCACAAGTTTCATTCAAGGAATCCATATTCGACATTTGTCATGCTATTTTTATTTTTACATTAAAGTATAATACCACAAAAATTACAGACTGTTAGTGGTACATGTTACTTCATGATTCTTACTATTATGATCAGAAAATTAAACTAATAGGCCTATATACTTGCTCACAAAACTGTAGTATCATTTTTAGATTTTTTGTATTTATAGTTGTACACAATACGTATAATTTTAAGAGCGAAAACCTGTGAGAATGAAATTTTGTCCCTTGGAGTTGTGTCTTCTTGAGTTATAGTAAATTTACATATAGAATAGTGAAATTTCATTAAAGAACTTTTTGTAATACAATTGATTATCCTATATCATCGTTCGTTTGTGATTCAATTGCCTTATAGCATATTAATAATTTAAAACTTCTATTATATTATGGTTTACAATAGTAATGCTACCTTGTAATTGGCCCTTTTTTGACTGTAATAAAGCTTTTGGCAGATTAATAAGTAAATTAATTAATTAAGTGCATCAGCCCTCAGTTTACCAGAAATTAGAATTGTAAAATTGTTGTGATAATTCTTTACAAATAAATGTCCAATTAAACTGGCACAATATCCAATTTTTAATAGGAACAGATACATATAAAATATAAATTAACGATAACATGGTGAATAACTTGTTAAGTTTTTTATAGAAGTTTTAAAAATATATCTAAAAAATCTAGGAGTGAATATTTTGTATTGACTTGTATTGTTTTAGCCAAGAACGACGAAAAATAGAACAAATCCAGAACAATTTCAAAGAAATACTTAGAACTTTGAATAAAATTACCCATTTTTGATATTCCTGTGTCTAGGAGAGTATACTTTCTATAGTTGAACACTTTTTATGTGTGTGTGTGTGTGTGTGTGTGTGTGTGTGTGTGTGTGTGTGTGTGTGTGTGTGTGTGTGTGTGTGTGTGTGTGTGTGTGTGTGTGTGTGTGTGTGTGTGTGTGTGTGTGTGTGTGTGTGTGTGTATGTGTGTGTGTGTGTGTGTGCGTGTGTGTGTGTGTGTGTGTGTGTGTGTGTGTGTGTGTGTGCGTGCGTGCGTGTGTGTGTGTGTGTGTGTGTGTGTGTGTGTGTGTGTGTGTGTGTGTGTGTGTGTGTGTTTGTGTGTGTGTGTGTGTGTGTGTGTGTGTGTGTGTGTGTGTGTGTGGTGGGGGGGGTTGATAAGGAAATGCTCTGTCTCAATGTTATTTGTTATTTTGGATGGTTATTGTTTTATGTTTTTTGTGTCGCATCTTATCCAACTTCTTACTTACTACCAAGAGTTATAACCAAGTTATCCAACAATGTTTATCCAAAAAAAGCATCCTTCATTTATAAACATTAATTTTATCGTTAAAAACTGTTTCTTTATATATATTTTACTTTAGTAACAGTGTTAATTCAAACACAATTTCTAGACTACTTGTTATCAGGGGTTTATTTTATTATACCTAAGAAGAAAAAAAAGAAAAATGCAGACACATTTTTATGTGATATTTTAGGTTATAAACTTTTACGATAATGGATGATTGTAGGAACTTTCCTGTAGAAAATAACAGATTTACTGCTGGTTTTCTCAAATTTTTAGTTGACCACAAGATCCTAGAACGATTCATGAATTCAATGATTTCTTCAGCTATTTTCACTATTGGACATTTTAAAGAAATCAATATGCCTCAAGAAGTTGTAGGTAAGTTTAATGGTAAATACAATATGTATATCTGTAAAATAGACGCTAACCATTAGGCTATCAAGACACACCAATTAGCGTCAAATAATAACATCAAACTTACAAAATTATATTTGTCCCCCATAATGTAAAATGAGTATATTGATGCATAATTTGATCATTTTCATGAGCAAATCGTTCTTAAAACGTGATATGTAAAGAATTTTACCCCCCTGGATTTTTAGGGAGCAAGTCAATTTCTAAAACAATAATAACCGAGTTTTGTTATTTTTGGGGTTTATGCGTGGTTTAAAAACCTTTTAATTTTTACTCTAAACCTACTGGTTAGGAAGCTAGGGGCAAAAGTTCTTTTTTGGTCCCATAAGTATAACACTGGGCAAACTTTCATTTCCTATATCTCCGAAACCTTTCAAGAAATAAAGAATATATCATGATGACGTTTTAAGAACATTTCGCTAGTGAAAATTATCAAATTAATGCATCAATATACTAATTTTCCAATGTATCAGTCTAATAAATAAAAATATGTAATTTTGACGTTGTTATGAAATAAACGTTTTTATAAACTCATTTTAACATTTTTACTCTCGAGTTTTTATTTTTATTTTACTAAATGGTTCCGGAGACGCAGGGCTTGAAAGTTTGCCAATACCTATTATTCTTATAGGGCTAAAAATGACTTTCATTTGTCCCTAACTCCCTAATGAGTACGATTAGAATAAAATGTCGAAAAACATAAAGGTTTTTATTATGCATAGAACCCTCAAATGACATAAAAATGCTGGGTTACAATTTAAAAATTTATACTTTACCTCTTAAAACCCCGACTTTGGCGGAGGGTGGTTGAAAACTTTTTGGATTCAGTGTACAGTGTAGTGAGGTATTACTTGAGGCACAAGTTTCATTCAAGGAATCATATTCGACATTTGTCATGCTATTTTTATTTTTACATTAAAGTATAATACCACAAAAATTACAGACTGTTAGTGGTACATGTTACTTCATGATTCTTACTATTATAATCAGAAAATTAAACTAATAGGCCTATATACTTGCTCACAAAACTGTAGTATCATTTTTAGATTTTTGTATTTATAGTTGTACACAATACGTATAATTTTAAGAGCGAAAACCTGTGAGAATGAAATTTTGTCCCTTGAAGTTGTGTCTTCTTGAGTTATAGTAAATTTACATATAGAATAGTGAAATTTCATTAAAGAACTTTTTGTAATACAATTTGATTATCCTATATCATCGTTCGTTTGTGATTCAATTGCCTTATAGCATATTAATAATTTAAAACTTCTATTATATTATGGTTTACAATAGTAATGCTACCTTGTAATTGGCCCTTTTGACTGTAATAAAGCTTTTGGCAGATTAATAAGTAAATTAATTAATTAAGTGCATCAGCCTCAGTTTACCAGAAATTAGAATTGTAAAATTGTTGTGATAATTCTTTACAAATAAATGTCCAATTAAACTGGCACAATATCCAATTTTTAATAGGAACAGATACATATAAAATATAAATTAACGATAACATGGTGAATAACTTGTTAAGTTTTTTATAGAAGTTTTAAAAATATATCTAAAAAATCTAGGAGTGAATATTTTGTATTGACTTGTATTGTTTTAGCCAAGAACGACGAAAAATAGAACAAATCCAGAACAATTTTCAAAGAAATACTTAGAACTTTGAATAAAATTACCCATTTTTGATATTCCTGTGTCTAGGAGAGTATACTTTCTATAGTTGAACACTTTTTATGTGTGTGTGTGTGTGTGTGTGTGTGTGTGTGTGTGTGTGTTGTGTGTGTGTGTGTGTGTGTGTGTGTGTGTGTGTGTGTGTGTGTGTGTGGGTGGGGGGGGGGGGTTGATAAGGAAATGCTCTGTCTCAATGTTATTTGTTATTTTGGATGGTTATTGTTTTATGTTTTTTGTGTCGCATCTTATCCAACTTCTTACTTACTACCAAGAGTTATAACCAAGTTATCCAACAATGTTTATCCAAAAAAAGCATCCTTCATTTATAAACATTAATTTTATCGTTAAAAACTGTTTCTTTATATATATTTTACTTTAGTAACAGTGTTAATTCAAACACAATTTTCTAGACTACTTGTTATCAAGGGTTTATTTTATTATACCTAGAAAAAAAAAAAAAAAAAAAAAATACAGACACATTTTTATGTGATATTTTAGGTTATAAACTTTTACGATAATGGATGATTGTAGGAACTTTCCTGTAGAAAATAACAGATTTACTGCTGGTTTTCTCAAATTTTTAGTTGACCACAAGATCCTAGAACGATTCATGAATTCAATGATTTCTTCAGCTATTTTCACTATGGACATTTTAAAGAAGTCAATATGCCTCAAGAAGTTGTAGGTAAGTTTAATGGTAAATACAATATGTATATCTGTAAAATAGACGCTAACCATTAGGCTATCAAGACACACCAATTAGCGTCAAATAATAACATCAAACTTACAAAATTATATTTGTCCCCCATAATGTAAAATGAGTATATTGATGCATAATTTGATCATTTTCATGAGCAAATCGTTCTTAAAACGTGATATGTAAAGAATTTTACCCCCCTGGATTTTTTAGGGAGCAAGTCAATTTCTAAAACAATAATAACCGAGTTTTGTTATTTTTGGGGTTTATGCGTGGTTTAAAAACCTTTTAATTTTTACTCTAAAACCTACTGGTTAGGAAGCTAGGGGCAAAAGTTCTTTTTTGGTCCCATAAGTATAACACTGGGCAAACTTTCATTTCCTATATCTCCGAAACCTTTCAAGAAATAAAGAATATATCATGATGACGTTTTAAGAATATTTCGCTAGTGAAAATTATCAAATTAATGCATCAATATACTAATTTTCCAATGTATCAGTCTAATAAATAAAAATATGTAATTTTGACGTTGTTATGAAATGAACGTTTTTATAAACTCATTTTTATAAACTCATTTTAACATTTTAACTCTCGAGTTTTTATTTTTATTTTACTAAATGGTTCCGGAGACGCAGGGCTTGAAAGTTTGCCAATACCTATTATTCTTATAGGGCTAAAAATGACTTTCATTTGTCCCTAACTCCCTAATGAGTACGATTAGAATAAAACGTCGAAAATATAAAGGTTTTAATTATGCATAGAACCCTCAAATGACATAAAAATGCTGGGTTACAATTTAAAAATTTATACTTTACCTCTTAAACCACGAGTTTGGGGGAGGGTGGTTGAAAAACCCATGAATAGTTTCCTATTTTGGTTACTAAGACACACAATGAACATGACCTAGTCATCTGCAGTAAAAAAAACTTTTTGGATTCAGTGTAAATGTAGTGAGGTATTACGAGAGGAACAAATTTCATTCAAGGAATCCATATTCGACATTTGCCATGCTATTTTATTTTTACATTAAAGTATAATACCACAAAAATTACAGACTCTTAGTGGCACATGTTACTATATGATTCTTACTATTATGATCAGAAAATTAAACTGATAGGCCTATATATTTGCTCACAAAACTGTAGTATCATTTTTAGATTTTTTTATATCTACAGTTGTACACAATACGTATAATCTTAAGAGCGAAAACCTGTGTGAATGAAATTTTGTCCCTTGGAATTGTGTCTTCTTGAGTTATAGTAAATTTACATATAGAATAGGGAAATTTCATAAAGAACTTTTTGTAATACAATTTGATTATCCTATATCATCGTCCGTTTTTGATTCAATTGACTAATAGCATATTAATAATTTAAAACTTCTATTATATTATGGTTTACAATAGTAATGCTACCTTGTAATTGGCCCTTTTTGACTGTAATAAAGCTTTTGGCAGATTAATAAGTAAATAAATTAATTAAGTGCATCAGCCCTCAGTTTACCAGAAATTAGAATTGTAAAATTGTTGTGATAATTCTGTACAAATAAATGTCCAATTAAACTGGCACAATATCCAATTTTTTATAGGAACAGATACATATAAAATATAAATTAACGATAACATGGTGAATAACTTGTTAAGTTTTTTATAGAAGTTTTAAAAATATATCTAAAAAATCTAGGAGTGAATATTTTGTATTGACTTGTATTGTTTTAGCCAAGAACGACAAAAAATAGAACAAATCCAGAACAATTTCAAAGAAATACTTCGAACTTTGAATAAAATTACCCATTTTTGATATTCCTGTGTCTAGGAGAGTATACTTTCTATAGTTGAACACTTTTTATGTGTGTGTGTGTGTGTGTGTGTGTGTGTGTGTGTGTGTGTGTGGGTGGGGGGGGGGGGTTGATAAGGAAATGCTCTGTCTCAATGTTATTTGTTATTTTGGATGGTTATTGTTTTATGTTTTTTGTGTCGCATCTTATCCAACTTCTTACTTACTACCAAGAGTTATAACCAAGTTATCCAACAATGTTTATCCAAAAAAAGCATCCTTCATTTATAAACATTAATTTTATCGTTAAAAACTGTTTCTTTATATATATTTTACTTTAGTAACAGTGTTAATTCAAACACAATTTTCTAGACTACTTGTTATCAGGGGTTTATTTTATTATACCTAAGAAGAAAAAAAAGAAAAATGCAGACACATTTTTATGTGATATTTTAGGTTATAAACTTTTACGATAATGGATGATTGTAGGAACTTTCCTGTAGAAAATAACAGATTTACTGCTGGTTTTCTCAAATTTTTAGTTGACCACAAGATCCTAGAACGATTCATGAATTCAATGATTTCTTCAGCTATTTTCACTATTGGACATTTTAAAGAAATCAATATGCCTCAAGAAGTTGTAGGTAAGTTTAATGGTAAATACAATATGTATATCTGTAAAATAGACGCTAACCATTAGGCTATCAAGACACACCAATTAGCGTCAAATAATAACATCAAACTTACAAAATTATATTTGTCCCCCATAATGTAAAATGAGTATATTGATGCATAATTTGATCATTTTCATGAGCAAATCGTTCTTAAAACGTGATATGTAAAGAATTTTACCCCCCTGGATTTTTAGGGAGCAAGTCAATTTCTAAAACAATAATAACCGAGTTTTGTTATTTTTGGGGTTTATGCGTGGTTTAAAAACCTTTTAATTTTTACTCTAAACCTACTGGTTAGGAAGCTAGGGGCAAAAGTTCTTTTTTGGTCCCATAAGTATAACACTGGGCAAACTTTCATTTCCTATATCTCCGAAACCTTTCAAGAAATAAAGAATATATCATGATGACGTTTTAAGAACATTTCGCTAGTGAAAATTATCAAATTAATGCATCAATATACTAATTTTCCAATGTATCAGTCTAATAAATAAAAATATGTAATTTTGACGTTGTTATGAAATAAACGTTTTTATAAACTCATTTTAACATTTTTACTCTCGAGTTTTTATTTTTATTTTACTAAATGGTTCCGGAGACGCAGGGCTTGAAAGTTTGCCAATACCTATTATTCTTATAGGGCTAAAAATGACTTTCATTTGTCCCTAACTCCCTAATGAGTACGATTAGAATAAAATGTCGAAAAACATAAAGGTTTTTAATTATGCATAGAACCCTCAAATGACATAAAAATGCTGGGTTACAATTTAAAAATTTATACTTTACCTCTTAAAACCCCGACTTTGGCGGAGGGTGGTTGAAAACTTTTTGGATTCAGTGTACAGTGTAGTGAGGTATTACTTGAGGCACAAGTTTCATTCAAGGAATCCATATTCGACATTTGTCATGCTATTTTTATTTTTACATTAAAGTATAATACCACAAAAATTACAGACTGTTAGTGGTACATGTTACTTCATGATTCTTACTATTATGATCAGAAAATTAAACTAATAGGCCTATATACTTGCTCACAAAACTGTAGTATCATTTTTAGATTTTTTGTATTTATAGTTGTACACAATACGTATAATTTTAAGAGCGAAAACCTGTGAGAATGAAATTTTGTCCCTTGAAGTTGTGTCTTCTTGAGTTATAGTAAATTTACATATAGAATAGTGAAATTTCATTAAAGAACTTTTTGTAATACAATTTGATTATCCTATATCATCGTTCGTTTGTGATTCAATTGCCTTATAGCATATTAATAATTTAAAACTTCTATTATATTATGGTTTACAATAGTAATGCTACCTTGTAATTGGCCCTTTTTGACTGTAATAAAGCTTTTGGCAGATTAATAAGTAAATTAATTAATTAAGTGCATCAGCCCTCAGTTTACCAGAAATTAGAATTGTAAAATTGTTGTGATAATTCTTTACAAATAAATGTCCAATTAAACTGGCACAATATCCAATTTTTAATAGGAACAGATACATATAAAATATAAATTAACGATAACATGGTGAATAACTTGTTAAGTTTTTTATAGAAGTTTTAAAAATATATCTAAAAAATCTAGGAGTGAATATTTTGTATTGACTTGTATTGTTTTAGCCAAGAACGACGAAAAATAGAACAAATCCAGAACAATTTCAAAGAAATACTTCGAACTTTGAATAAAATTACCCATTTTTGATATTCCTGTGTCTAGGAGAGTATACTTTCTATAGTTGAACACTTTTTATGTGTGTGTGTGTGTGTGTGTGTGTGTGTGTGTGTGTGTGTGTGTGGGTGGGGGGGGGGGGGTTGATAAGGAAATGCTCTGTCTCAATGTTATTTGTTATTTTGGATGGTTATTGTTTTATGTTTTTTGTGTCGCATCTTATCCAACTTCTTACTTACTACCAAGAGTTATAACCAAGTTATCCAACAATGTTTATCCAAAAAAAGCATCCTTCATTTATAAACATTAATTTTATCGTTAAAAACTGTTTCTTTATATATATTTTACTTTAGTAACAGTGTTAATTCAAACACAATTTTCTAGACTACTTGTTATCAGGGGTTTATTTTATTATACCTAAGAAGAAAAAAAAGAAAAATGCAGACACATTTTTATGTGATATTTTAGGTTATAAACTTTTACGATAATGGATGATTGTAGGAACTTTCCTGTAGAAAATAACAGATTTACTGCTGGTTTTCTCAAATTTTTAGTTGACCACAAGATCCTAGAACGATTCATGAATTCAATGATTTCTTCAGCTATTTTCACTATTGGACATTTTAAAGAAATCAATATGCCTCAAGAAGTTGTAGGTAAGTTTAATGGTAAATACAATATGTATATCTGTAAAATAGACGCTAACCATTAGGCTATCAAGACACACCAATTAGCGTCAAATAATAACATCAAACTTACAAAATTATATTTGTCCCCCATAATGTAAAATGAGTATATTGATGCATAATTTGATCATTTTCATGAGCAAATCGTTCTTAAAACGTGATATGTAAAGAATTTTACCCCCCTGGATTTTTAGGGAGCAAGTCAATTTCTAAAACAATAATAACCGAGTTTTGTTATTTTTGGGGTTTATGCGTGGTTTAAAAACCTTTTAATTTTTACTCTAAACCTACTGGTTAGGAAGCTAGGGGCAAAAGTTCTTTTTTGGTCCCATAAGTATAACACTGGGCAAACTTTCATTTCCTATATCTCCGAAACCTTTCAAGAAATAAAGAATATATCATGATGACGTTTTAAGAACATTTCGCTAGTGAAAATTATCAAATTAATGCATCAATATACTAATTTTCCAATGTATCAGTCTAATAAATAAAAATATGTAATTTTGACGTTGTTATGAAATAAACGTTTTTATAAACTCATTTTAACATTTTTACTCTCG